>JAMRYI010000428.1:0-138801 GCA_029231635.1 Ditylenchus weischeri | reverse complement strand
TTTTCATTTTCCTGAACCAAGTGTTGCATTATGCTTTAGTCGAACTCGCACACATCATGGATCGTATGTATGGGCCAGTGGCTTGCGCAGGAATCGGTTATTTTTTCCTTATTATAAAGTTTTACGAAGTTTTATTATTTATTATTTTATTAAGTTTTATTATTTATTAAGTTTTAATATTTATTAATCTTTATTTTCATTTTCAGACACGGATGTCGATTACAAGTACCCTAAAGGTGTCTGATTATTTGTGAAATTTTATGTTTTTGAATTACAGTTGGCTGATTCAGGTGCCGGTCGAGTAGTGTTCTTTAACAAGAATTCGTTCATCAAAGCCATCAGTGATCGATACGTGCAGTTGAGTCACGGGGAAATTCAAAAGAGGGTAATTTGGAATAGTTAAATAAGCAAATCTATTTTCACCTCTTTTAATCTTAGGTCGAGCTTAAGCCGTATGTTCTGGACGATCAGCAATGTGATGAGTGCAATGGTGATAGGTCTGGTAATCGTTCCGCTCCTTTCTTTTGTCCCAAGTTAGAGTGCTTGCAATATTACTGTGAGGAATGTTGGACTTCTATGCATTCTTCTCAGCCGGACTTTGAGAACCATAAGCCATTGGTTAAAGAAGCTTAAAGAGTGGGAGAACCTCGAGAAATTGTATTATAATGTTATAAAGATCCATCATGTAATAAACGTTTATTTAATTGGGGATTACCTTTGCTTTTTGTTGGAACACTTTTCCCTGGAATTTGATGCGCCAGCCAGCGGTGAGTCAGAGAAGGACAAAGAAAAAGCTGGCCAGCAAAAAGCAAGGAGAAGCTGATTAGCATGCACCAAAATATCCACAGTACTTTGGTCTGCCAAATTAAAATAATCAGCCAAACTTTTTAGACAGATTTGAGGAAGTTTTCCAATGCTGTAGTCAGCCTAATCCGGGGGAATGCCTGATTTTAGAAAGGTGGTGTTGAGCTGTTGAGCAAAGGGGGATCAGAAAAAAAACAAATTTAACCATAGCCAAAATACAGATTTATTTTATTTACTTTAGGTTCTGGCACGACGAGCATCCTGATCACTGGATCGACGATCGAATCGGCCTCGCGGACGCGACAGGAGTCCCTACCGGTGTGCGGTCAATTGATCCACAAAATTCTTATCATCTGCAAGGGCTGAGCAAACTATATTTATTCAATCTAAAGTCGTGTGCTGAAGACGGTTTGATAGGACAAAAATGTTGTTTTGACTATCCATAATCTCAATAGCTCAATGGGTACCTGGGTAGGTACCTACTCCGAGGTGGTCGACCCAGCCCTTGGAGGTGATAATTGTAATTGGCACTAATTCCCCTAAATCACATGTGGACCAATTTACCGTGGATCAATTGACCTAGAACTTTACCTTCCCTAATCGCATACCTATACACCTCACTTGGGTACTTACCCTTCATTTCTTGGGTTAAAAGGCAATTTTGGTGCAGTCAAGCCTCGATATTGTGGCTTCCCGATATAGTTGACTTTCCAATAGGATGGTCCCCTAGGCCTGGACCCTACTAAGTAATATCCAGCCAAACTTTGACCCTCCAATATAGTGGCCTCCTATGCATAGTGGGTCGCCCGTCCGACCCGTCCCGTCCGGACGGTCTAGCAATTGACCCCACAAATATGGAGGTCTTCTTTCTAGAACATGAACTACCATGCTCTAGTGCCAAAAACACAGCGACCGTCCATGCCCGTCCACCTTTTTCAATCGACCGGCTGCCACCGTCCTAATAAATGTTTCAGACGGTGGCGGCCGGTCGATTAACAAAATAGATGGACAAGGACGGTCGCCATGTTTTTTGCATTAGACCGACCATATTCATTGGGCCAATTGCTAGACCGTCCGGACGGGCGTCCCACTATGCTCCTAGGTTTGTATTGAGGAGGGGGGGGCGCAATATATCGAGGTTGAATGTAATGTCAAACCCATTTCCTCGGCCGATTTTAGGTTAAATTATTGGTTTGTTATTTTCTAGGCCATTCAGATGGATATCCACCTGACCAGGCGGTACATATCCCGGGTTTCGGAGTTTGAGTGGGTAAAATCGGGATTTTGGTCTTAACAATCCCTATTTCCGACACGGTTTTTTGGTATGATCACATTATTTATTTTTCGATCTGACTAAATTTTATTTTTAAGGCTATTGAGGTGGATATCCTATTGAGGTGGATCCACCTGACTAAGACTACCGTATTATCTCTAATAAGCGCCCCCTCTCTAATAAGAGCCCCCCCCCTCTACTTTGAGGGTCTGTATCTCGGGGCAGAGCAAATATTTTACAAAGCTGTTTTTTGCATTTTCTTAACTCCCACGAGCTCTACCGATTCTACTTTTTAGATTTAGGTTGTACACCCAAAAATCTCGAGATTGACCCAAAAATTTTCCGATTTTCGGAGGGTTGAAAAATAAGCGCCCCGGGGCGCTTATTAGAGATAATACGGTAAAAGGGTTGTATAATGTACTCTGAACGTAATGTAGGGAAAAGAAAAAAAACAAAACTGTACAACCCATTATTTGAAGGAAAGTTTTTTATGAAACAGTTTTGGCAAGATGACTTATTTTCGAAAAAAATCGTGGCAAGACCAATTAATTCTCATTTGAATTTATCGTTAGATGTCTTTTTGTGCAGTTCAATTATTTGTCAGATAGATTTTGTCCAGTTGTCGGTGTGCCTACTTACTTGCTTACTTACTTTTCCTTGTGTTGGATGGACTTTTTTTACCTCAGATTCATTCCCCTGTTAGAATTTCTTTCGAATTTACTTCTTTTATTTTTTTCTCTTTTCAAACACAGTAATTTGTACTTTAAGCAACTTTTGACAACAATTATGGTCGAGGGATAGCAAGAGTTAAATCATTCTTGCTCCCGCTCTTCTTTTTTTGCCTCCACTTCTTCTCGTTAGAAGTCATGTCTGGACTCTTCCGGCTCATTTTTTGATAGCTCGTATGGCAGGATTTGTTTCGATGTTGGTGATGCTTTTATAATCTTGGTTACTTAGACTAGGCGTTGTGTCTTCTAGTCTTCTACAGCAATAAAATAGGGAAAACAGAAGAACAACGATAAATGTAAAAGTATACTTCATTCAACCTCAAATCCAAGTTACGTGCTGCTGTGGAAGTGATCCTTTATTGAGTAGAAGTGGTTTGGTCCTTACCATTAAAATCCTTCCTTTGTCTATTCGCTATGAATCTATAGCGATTGCAATATACAGGGTGGCCTAACATAAACGCATGAATTTATTTTCGCCATAACTTTTTTAATTTGCGGTACTTTGACGAGATCTTTTTTTTATTTGAAAGCTGAATGGATAAGAAATCGAATGACACCGAACATGAAAGGAAGTCTTTATTTGGACACGCCCAAAATTTTAACAGATCATTTCACTCATATTCTGTACTTTTCCCATTCATTTCTAGGCAGTATTTTTGACAATTCTCGTAGGCTCCAATAGCCAATAGTCCGGCACTTTAGCAGTTCTTCGCATTCTGGACTAGAAAAGGAGGTGCGGTTATCTTAGTCATATTTTATGTTTTGTATTATTTTTGCTCTAATTTTAAATCCTTTCATCCTGCTCAAAGTGCACTTGACTTGTCAGCCCGAGTTCTTATGACACATTCTGCCTGGGGCATTTTCTATGTTATTCGTTTTCTTGCATACTGTAATAAAATTAATGGCCTAGTAGCTTTTTCTGGAAATGGGCATTTTTCATTCAAACTTCTTACATTCTTAATTTTAGACAAGCATCATTTTTTTAAAACACAAGGAAACTTGAGAAATACTTTTTCTATCAGGGTGTCTTATTCAATTTCGATTTGACTCAAAAATTTTCTAGAATAGCTGTGTAGAATGTGCGGATGTGTTTGTGTGGGATGCAAGTGAGCCTGATTGAGTTTGTCTAGAATGCCACTTCTTTTTTATGCACCACCAGCATTAATGCGAAGAGGTGGACTAGTAAACTCCACCTCTTGTTTTCCACTTGTGCCACTGGCTATCAATCACAATTAGCCGTGAATGAGCTCTGCTGGCGCCTTGGAATAAGTGAATTGCGCTGCCATTGTGCCAATCTAAAGAGGAGATTTGTCATGCTGGCATTAAAAGACAAATAATGTATGCAAATGGAATTCCTATTTTTCACCACCCAGAAATACTATTGTTGTGTCTTTTTTTGCCTCAAAAATAGCTTTCATAAATACAAAAAGTCGTTCCTTTTTTGATCATTCGAAATTTTGCACTCAAAGTTGTTCACAAAACGGTTGTCTACGGTACTTAGGCGTTTGGCCTAAATTTCTTATAAAATTCGGTAGCACTTGAACCTAAACCACAGAAGCATAAACGTAACCAGGAGGGTATTGAAATCGAGCACCTAATTAATTTTTTCCAGCACCTTTTTCGAATCTTAGTCAAAAATACTTAAATACAGCACCTAATTTCTGAAATCAAGCACCGAATTCCCTTTTCTGCTTATTCAAGGTCAATTTTGCGTGTATAATTACAAATTAAATTTATTTTATCCACTTTTTATTATTAATTTTGGACCTTAAAGGATCATTGCCGTCTACGACAACGGTTGCCCCCCGCCAGTTCATAAGTTTTTCCTAATCATTGAACTTCTGTACGGAGTTTTTAACTTGGTTTCTAACAAAATTTTACCTAAAATGAAATTCTAGGCCTTGTTTTGTTAGAAACCAAGTTGAAAAATCCGTACAGAAGTTCAATGGTCACGAAAAATTTTGAATTGGCGGGGGACAATTTAAAACAGGTGGCCATGGTCTTTTAATATGCATTTTTTATTATCAAAAATTGTGATTTTTAAGCTTTTAATGAGCGAAAATAAGTGATAAGGTGCGAATTTCTTGGATTAGTTGCTGTATTTCAGTGATCTGGTGCTGCATTTAAGTAACAGCCTTTGACATTTAGGCTTCCGTGTTCGGATTTATGATAAACAATATTTGAGAAACTTCCTTATTTTTTATAAAATTTTATTTTATTGGGTTGTCGCATAAGTTTGTAGCGTTTAAGGTCAGTTAGCATGGACACTAATTGATATGTTATATACCATTTTATATTTTGTTGTTTAAGCCTAAAAATAGATCTTTTTATACGGCAAAAAGGAGCACGGCAAAACGAAAAGAACTATGGGATAGAGGAGAATGAGAGCTACTAAACGGTATATTAACATTTTATTTTTTTCATACATTTTATCGTAAATTATCAGTGATAAAATGTCTTATCAGAAAAAACGCTACGAACTTATGCGACAACCCAATAACTAAAAAAACATTTATTTTTTGGCTCACTGATTTCCTTCAAAATCTGTATCACCCAATTTGTGCTCATCCCTTCTTGCTCACCATTTATTTTTTCCCTTATTATTGCTTTTTTGTGTTTGTTGTTGAAGGGATTGTGCACTTCTAAAACTCATTATGCTTGAGACAACACGGTTTGTATATTTAGTGCAAGCGAATTTTATAATTGTTGTTGCGCTAAAGAAGAATTGCCCCCAAACACGCTTCAATTTTCACCTGCCTATTCCCCCGCAAACTAGCTAGCTAACTACATTTTAGCACAGAAATCATATATTTTTTATTTTACTTCAAATAAATGATGTAAATTTATTGAGGATGACTTATTCATTGGTCTAATTGGCTAATTTTTCTTCGAAGCAACTATTTGTAGGGTTTTCGCTGTTGGTTGCTTTTGGGTTGGAAATTATAGTTTAATTTTCGTCTTGTGTTTAACTTACGTGATCTAATGAAAAAAGCTATGTTTTTACAGTTTTTCATATTTTGTTATAGATAGGCATGCCTGACAGTTTGGTCACGAAAATCGCAGGCATTTTAGTTTTATTGGTCTTTTTTATGAAAGATTTTACAATCCTAAAATTCTAATTTTTGTAAAAATCTGCTTATTCATGTTTTTATTTTTTAAATTGCAACATCCCACAATTTTTCAAGAGACCTATAAAATTTACAACCCTTGCAATTTTCGGGGCCCAACTATCAAAGCAGGACTAGTAAAAAGTTTCAAAAATTGAGGCAAATAAAGCATCAATAAACTTTTCGGGATAGTAGTCTGTGTTTTTCATACTCTCACTGAGTCTGTGCTCATCATTAAATCGAGACGAACACTAAATGGACAGTCTACTGTACTTGAAATCTCTATGAGAATATCATTTGCATAGGTCTTGTTGATCGGAAAAAACTGTTTCGGCAGATCCCTTGTAAGTAACAAAGAAGAAAACAAACTTGTAAAATAAAAAACAGAACCCTCAAAATTTGAAAAAGTTACCAAACACACTAAACGCACCTATACCTAGTTCAAGCAATATTTAAGCAAGTATCTTTTTCTAACTATTTGCCAATTGAGATACAGTCAAACCTCGCGGCACCCCAAAGTTCATTCTGCCTTGTCCGACATCTTTAGCTCATTTTCAGTCTTCTGCTAAATGTGATTCGCCAGACTAGTCCGAAATATTGCAGGATTCTGATTTTGCCATTTGTTTTTAAAAATCCTTTAATTTCGCCATAAAGACTCAGGACTCGGTTATCCGGCACCTGATTTTCAAAAGGGGTGCCGGATAACCGCGGTTCGCCGGTCTTTATGACGTAATTTAAAAATTTTGGAAAAACGACCGGCAAAATCAGAATCCTTGCAATATTTCGGACTAGTCTGGCGAATCACATTTAGCAGAAGACTTCGAAAATTGAGCTAGAGAAAGTGTCGGACCCAAGGCGGGAATGAACTTTTGGGGGTGCCGGATGAACGAGGTTTGACTGTAGCTTGGTAACTTTTAAACTTTGTTAAAGAAAAGATTGAAAAAACTGATACATATAGTTATACATATATTCTGAGAATACAATTTTGACAATCCTCAAGTCTGTTCGTTTTACCTAAATTAGTCAATCACTAATGCAGAACAGGAAGTAATGCCTAATTTAAAGCTTAGAAGTCAACTGATTAGTAAGTCATGGAAACTAGCAACACGGCTGTTCATTAAAGTTCATCCAGGAAGTGGAGGTGGATAATTTTGACTACTAACGTGCAACTAGTCTGAAGGGGGATTGACGCTAAATTTTTGAATTAATTTTTAATAATTAATTGGATCAGCCATCACCTCTTTTAATTTGTGAACAAATGAGGATTAGTTTCATTCCATTGCTCCTCTTTTTAGCACTACTACTACTACTACTACTACTAGTCTAGAGGGTGCGGGAAAGCATTTCCTGTCGACTTACCCAATTTGTGAAGCGTAAGAAGTAAAACTGCCAATACCTCTTATGTCACTTTCCCTGACTACACTACTTATACTTACTTTTTTTTCGTCTTTTACATAAAAATATGAGTATATGATATGACTCATTGGCTTAGAACTGAAAAAGTTTTTGAGTGTAATAAGTAGTCGTTTTTAAATCCTGTGGTTAAATAAGCTCAAGTTTTTGGAAATGAAAGCAATTATCCTAGGACTTTTCACTCCAACTATTTCGTTTAATTTTAGTATTGTCTAATCACTAATTGGAATTGCCTAATTTGTCCTGAAAAAGAGCTATAAAAGATATTTTTAAGTGTTTTGACAGAAACTCAACCAATATTTTAGCAAAAGTTAGTTGGAATAACCAAAAAGTAACAGAAAATGTTATTGTTTGCTGTGAAAATATGGTTTTTATTCTGACTATAACTGACTTTTTGACTGTAAAAAGCCCATGCCTCACACAAAAATTAAGAGTGGGACTAACAGTGCTTTTTTACGCGAAAAATGTTTCCTATGAGTTCTCACAGATACTTTCGAAGTTTTCTGGCTTATTTTGAAAAGTATTATAAGGTTATCATATTGTATTTGGTACTAAACAAGTGAAAAAAAAATTAAAAAAAGAGATGGTCCTGCCTATATTGGTTGCAGTTTACAATCCCCATAAAATTTGAATTGGCGCCTTTTGAATTTTAAAGGGATTAAGGGCTGTATTGGGAGGGGAAGGGAATAAAAAGGGGCCACTTTCATGGCAGAACGTTAGAAAAGTAAATATTTATATTCTTCGACTGTCTTACTATGTTTTTCAACTGGGCCGTGGCAAAAATAGTAAGACAGTCGAAGAATATAAATATTTACTTTTCTAACGTTAATTGAAGGTGTGATCTAAGCCGAAGAAGTACCATAGACTCTATATGCACTTTATGGTCAAGAGTACTTCTCGGAATCATGTCTAAGGCCCCTTCGGGGGCGCAGGGGGCTTGGTTGCTTGGAGTTGAGATGCGCACACACACATACCTTAGACACAAATCACTGGAAAATGACTCTGGATGCATAAAAAAGCATGCATACCAGAGTTTATTTATGCGGTAGACCCCAGTATTCAAAACTATGTTCAACATATTTTTGTTAGTGGCCCCTGTGTGATTAGTGGCCCTCTTTTTATTCCCTTCCTCTCCCAATACAGCCCTTAATCCCTTTAAAATTAAAGGCGCCAATTCAAAGTTTTCAAATTTTGACTGAAAAAACCATGATACCTTTCCTGTGGTTCGAATTTTTTTTTCTCAGAACCAAAAAAAAACAGCCGGCTTTCTCATGAAATTGTGGTCGAGAAACACGAATATGAAGTTATCTTCTCCACCTGACCCTTCCCCGTGGGGGGATTGTAAACTCAAGCCCCTATATTTGCGGTTATCGCACGGGTTTTCAAAAACTTCGGACCTATATAACAATGGGTACCGATTTTCTGCCTTGGTCCTCCCTTTTTGTAATTTTTTAGGTGGGCCAGCGTATGTTAGTACGTACTTAAACATGAGTCTGTGATATTTTAAAGTCCGTCCTAACATACAATTGCTAATTCTTACCTAAGCCTAAAAAATTACAAAAAAAAGAACAGTGGAGACCAAGCTGAAAATAGGTACCCATTGTAATTTTGATATAAAACCAAAACTTGAATGCATATCAGTTTAGCCCGTTTTGAACGCATAAAAACTCTGACACGTAAGTTGTGATTCTGTCGTGCTTACCTCTATAAAAATTATGTTTTATTCACGGCTGCAAACTGTACTTTATTTAAAAAATTTGTACTTTATCTGGGATCCCAAATCTTTAGAACTTTTGAGATTTTACGCCAAAATCTTTATTTTGTTGCTCAAATTTCAACAAGCAGTGGGTAAAATGGCACTTTTTGACAAAAAATTACCGAATTGTACAGGATGCTTCAACTTTTTTCGCACATCTCTTTTGTCTATAACTTTTCAAATTCAAACCCAAATTATTTGTACGATTCCTAATTCGAGAGCCGTAAGTCTACCATTTTGTTGAAAAAACTTTGCTTTATTACGTCAACTTTTTGTCGATTTATGGGCATTTTTATGATATCTCCCTTCCTATGGTTTTTGAAATTTGAATTCCAATGAGTATGCCAAGGAACCCCTTCATTCGTCAAAAGTGACCTTGTGGACGGGTATTGGTCGTTATAGTATCGTTTGGCCTATGTTCTTCGATGGGAACGTTAATGACGAGCGATATTTGGCCTTGCTCCAAAATGAAGTCATTCCTCCGTTCCAGCAATGGCCTAATTTTGACCAACTTTTTCTTTGTTTGATAAAGTGATACAGTCAACCTTCTGTATAAGCTACACCCTCGGGACCGATCCCAGCTGTAGCTTATGGAGAAGGTCCGTTCGCCTTTATTTTATTCAGAAATAAAGGCCAATTGTACTTTATTTCCCAAAATGTAGTTTATTTTAAAATTTAAAGTTGGCAGCTCTGGTTTTATTTCTATGAATTCATTTCATCTTTGTTTTCACTTACCCAGAAATACATTACACAACAAATATTTGTGTTTTGTGCTCCACTCCAAACAAAATTTAATTTAACTACTTTCGTTCACCCACATAAAATTATCAAAATACCCTAAAAATAAGGCATATTCAAGCATCAATCACTAAGCCTGGTTCTTTTGTTTTTTCATCCGCCCAAAATTTGATTGAAAACAAGAAAGGCAAAAAAGTAAGAAGCATCAGTAATTTTCATTTCAAGACTTTTTTCCATTGCTCCCAAAACAAGAATAGTGGGAGGAGCATTGTGTTTGAATGTCTAATGTAGTAGTGGTGCTGCATTCTGAGAAGGCTGGTCGCTTCTCTGATTATTTCCACCAATAGTTTTGGGTTTAAAAATTCCGATTGCGTGCTTTCCATTATCCTATTTTGCTGTTTTATTTAGGAACGGCTGAATTATTTAACTTTTAAAAGTTTTTCAGTTTCTCAACTTTTGGTCCTTTATTTATTGCATCACTAGTGATTTGTAAGATACCCAACAAAATGAGCAATTCCTCCACATTCATCTCTATATGCAGCTCCAGAACTTGGTTGGCTTTGCTGTTGTGCTCCCTGGTAGCTGTGATGGTTTTGAACACTCAACAGGTAAGGGTTGCTATATTGGGTATATTTTTTGCACTTTCCCTGATCAAATTACCGTATTTGGTCTGATAGCTCTGCATGGGGAGTTATTTTTCAAAAAACCTTAAAACATCGGAAATTTCGAGCGCTCGACAGCCCTAATCAGAAATCTGAATTTGCTAATAATCCTTAATTTAACATTGCAAAAGATTTCAAAAATTTATAAATATCGAATTTGACTATTTCAAAAACTGACTTTTATAACTTTCAAAATTTAAATAATAAATTTTTAAATCACCAGATCAATTACCGTATTTTCTGTATTAAACGCCCCGGGGCGTTTATCTTTCAACCCCAAAAAAGTCGGAAAAAATTTGGGTCGATTTAGAAATTTTTGGGTGCTCAACTAAAATCTGAAAAGTGGAATCAGATAAACTCATGCTAACTAAGCAAACGCAAAAAAACAGATTCTATTTATTTTTTGGTTTTTTTTGGGCTGAGATATAGGTCCTTGAGGGGGGTGGGGTGTTTATTAGAGAGGGGGAGAAAATACGGTATCCAGATAAAAAATTGTCCGATCAACTTTTCACTATTTTCGTCAAAAAAGATATTGTGACATCCGAACAATTGGTTGACAGCCAATAAAAATCTTATTTTTTCCTATTTTAGGTCTCCCAAATTGAATTAGATGGTTATAAAAAGGAATCAATAGCAGTTGCACTTTGAGTTAGCTTGGGAAGCTAAGTCACAACAATACAGGAGCAATAAATATATATAAGGTGTTGCAGGCATTTCCTTATCTTCTTTTGGGAGACAGGTCAGTTTGCCCCACGGTGAATTCGCCCCGGTCAGTTCGGCCCGTTTTTCAAAACAGACAGTTCGCCCCGTTTTTTTTTTCAAACCAATAAATTAACCATTTTTTGTCATGAAAAGTATCTTTGTTATATCAAAATTTCGTGTCTTTGGCCACTTGTTTTCGATGACTAAGACTTCTACAAGCTGCACACAGGAATTTTATTCGCTCAGTTCCAGTTTTTTTGCTTGTTCATAGCAATGTGATTCTCGATCTTCCAAATAATTAGTTACGGCCAACTTCGCCTTCCGATTTTTTCTGTGTGAAATAGCTCGACCTTTTCACCTTTCATTGCTTTAGACATTTTGAAGCTCTGAAGATTAAAGCTGTGATTACAATTAACATCTGTAAAGTTGTGAGCGATAGCACATGCAGGGCGAATCAGAGGGCCTTTTTATTGAGAAACCATAGTAATTACGGTCAGGATTAATTAATTAATTATGGTCAGGAGGGGGTATTGTTAGTGAATTTTCATTTGAGCGAAATCCCTAAAACTCATAAAATACCTTACAAGATAACATTTACCACCGTCAAATCATGTTCAAAATGCTAAAACAAGGTTTGCACAGGGGTTACTCGAAAACCACAAATAATAGTTTGCCACTTGGCTTGTTGGTTTATGGAGTATCGAGACTGGCTCGTAGAAATTTTTTTGAAATAACAAAGACACTTTTCATGACAAAATATGGTTACTTTATTGGTCTGAAAAACACGGGGCGGACTGACCGGGGCGAACTGTCTGCTTTGAAAAACGGGACGAACTGACCGGGGCGAGCTGACCGTGGGGCGAACTGACCGTACACCCCTCTTTTGTAGGTCGAATTTTTAAATTCTGTTTACACAGATCGACTCAAAATCGAATTTTTTTGGTATATTATGTAAAAATAGGGTTGGACTCTCTCCCTTTGAATTTCCCGCATAAAATTCTGTCATAAAAATGAACTTTGTTTTTTCAACCCCGACCGCAACCATTTCACCAACTCGTTAATTGAGAATGCCTTTTCGCCTTCTTGTAAAAAAAATGGAAATAATTGTGGGGCTTTTTCACACTGTTATGGTGATAACAGGATCAATAAGCATGATCTAGTAACGTGTAGTGTTGGTGCAGTGTGTTGCGGTCGGGGTCGGAAAAATTTTGGTTGAGTTCGATCCCACGTTGAGACCAAAAAGTTAAATCTTCGCAAAAATGTCAAAAAACAATTCAAAATGTCGAATTGCACTAAACCCACAAATTTTCAAAAAATCCACAAAAATTAGCATAAAATGGTGCGCCGAATATTCGTACCCAGGGACGGTATATCGTCCCTTTTTACGAGAGACGATGAATTTGCGGTACTTAGTGAGAGAAAGAAAATAATGAGATCTGTTGGCACCTACACCATTGACACAAAAGAAACGAATAAGAATGGAAGAATTTATTTCCAAAAAATACATCAAAGCAAGGACGACAATTGATATTGGAAAACAAATTTACAACTTCGCGACATCAGTATCTTCAGAATTCCCAAGTATGGAGTCCTCTGCAACTTCTTCATCTTTATTGCCGGCTTTATCATCTGTAAAAATAAGGTTTTGTGAATTGCACTTTTTACGACACTCACTGTTAAAAATCTGTGGAAGAGGATGCACAATGGAAAATGATTTTTTTGAATGAGCAATTGAACCTGTGTGCACTCCTCGCAATTTCATTTGAGACTGTGGAAGATTGTGTAGTTTTGCTTTTCTACTTTTATCCGTTGCCGATTGCAGTTCGTAGATTGGTGCAGGATGGTTTCTCACAGGACTGACTTCCTCAGAAAGATTATTGTAGTACTTGCGATTGAACCCCTTTTTTGTGTCGCTTCTTATCCTTCTGTTTTGTTGAATAGTCTTCTCACGCTGCAGACCCCACTGTCTATAAACTTCTGTGTGTTTTTTTCGATCACTATATGGCCAAGAATAGACTTCTTTAATAATCGAACATGCTGCATCACGAATCTTGTCATCTGAATAAAAAAGAATGAATAAAAAAATCGTATGCCAATTTTGTAAATGTTAAAAAACTGACTTGAGAAACTTGCTAAATTATCATGCATGTTCTTTTGCAGTCTGTAGTAGATGGTATAGAGAAGGGCTTTCCGACTGTTCTGTGCACATCGCCCTTCTCCACTGAACTTCTCTCCATTCGCATTTTTCTTGTGATGTTCGCTAGCCGAAGTAGTTGAGTTCCTTTTGCTGAAGCCTGCTTGCCACTCTCACTTTGCATTAAGTTTCGAGCCATGAAAAACTAAAAAAGCTGTAAAAGATAGTGAATAAAATCACTTAATCCCTTTTAAATTGCTTTTTTGGTCCTTTTATGGCCAAATTATTGCATTACAATGGTTTTGAAGTACGAGTAGTGGCTGAGCCACTACTAGAAAACCCGTTATGTAGTTCTGTTACTTGGCGTTTTAAAGGCGTTTCACTCCAGAAACCGCCTTTAGATCTTTAATTTAACAGACGGACCAATTTTTCAGACACAACCGTGATAGAGAA
Organism: Ditylenchus weischeri; assembly: GCA_029231635.1. NCBI lineage: Eukaryota > Metazoa > Nematoda > Chromadorea > Rhabditida > Anguinidae > Ditylenchus > Ditylenchus weischeri. The sequence goes on along the minus strand of JAMRYI010000428.1, from coordinate 125,031 downwards.
TGAAACAAAAGAAATATGGCCAAAACTCACGTTTTTGTCCACTTCATCATCAGAAGAGCTAAGACGGAGTTCAAAAGAACTATCCAGATCCAGCACTGCCATGCTTTGCTCATCATTGACTAGAGTGTCCTAAAATTAGTTGCACACTATATAAGAACACATAACTTATTAAGTTGCTAAGAGAGAATTTGATAAGAGATTTAATTTGCTTACTTCAGCAACCCTTGTATCCTTGGGCTCTTTTTCTCCAGGATCCTGAGCCAGCACTTCAATCGAAAGAGTTTCAGGCACAATATCTCCCTAAAAGCACAATATAATCAACAATAATAATTCATTTGGAACGAATATTTATATTGAACAGAACACAGCTATACCTTATTGGCATCTGCATCCTCCGTCATTGCCTCATCTTCGATCAGATCGATAAAAATTACCTCTGCATCAGCAATTCCAGTCATCTGTGCTTGCGGGAAGATCCGATTTTCACAAGGCTGTTCCACTATCTTAAATACAAACAATAAAACCAATCACAAAAAAGTAATTCAACACCTTTTTTTGAAAGGACTTCAATGTAGTCATCAGCACGCATCACCAAAGCTTCCACTTTATTTTGAGGTGTGGCTACGTGCTCAAACGTGATATCAACATCATTCATAGTCTCAAAGTCGCTGATACAGGTGCTGTTTGTCGTAGTTTCTTCAAGCTCACCATCTTCGAAGTCATCCAAATCATCGTCTTCCACCACTTGTTCCTCTGCTGCAGCTGCCATGAGGCGGATACCCTGCAACAAGAACAATAAATAAAAGTCTAATATTCAAACAAACACTAACTTGCTCAAAAGAAATCGTCTCATTTTCGGCAACAGGTGGGAGTGCAAACGGAGGCTCAACTGGTGACTCTAAATCCAAGAAAATAAAGTATATTCACACTGAAACACACTAAACAACCATCTTTAGCAGCATGCTCCAGACGCAAATGCTCAACAGCAGAGGCATGTGAGAAAAAGACACGTTTGTGTTGAGTGTAGAGCACACACACATGCTCCACGAAAGCTGCAAAGCGTTACCATAAACTCGAAATATTCTCAAATCTCAGCTAATGTTACCTTCAATTCCACCCAGCCGAGCGATCATCGCATCCAAGTTTGGTGGAGATCCAGATAAATGAATCTTCTTCAGCATCTCATGCACATCATCCGGACAAATGCATCTAAAAATATTGAGTTTGTAGTTTGGCAGCAGTGCCATATCATAGGAATTTTAGAGGGAGGTCACTTCTGTCAAAGTCAAGTTGCCATTTAATTTAAAATTTAGGCTCTGCAGCCCCCTACCTGGTCAATTTTCGAATTTTTTGGCCCTAATCTTGGTAAAACTCCGACTTCACTTAGCAACTACTTAACTGTAAAATAGTTTACAGACCTAAAAACTACAATGCCGGCTACAAAAAATATATTTTGAAATAAAACGGGCAAGGTGTTACATAGCCAAATTTTGTAAAAATTCTGACGCGACCTGTACCCCCAATATGTTCTTGCATGGTATCAAGCAAAAATAGTGAGCCACTTTACCTCAATCCGATATTTGAAGCAAACTTATCATCGTTGGCGAAATCAGTAAGCATTTGGTCCAGAGTTTTAATCCCGCTTCCGGTAATAGTAGCACTGATTTTCGGTGGAGGAGCCCCTTCAGAGTCTGGTCTAAACAAAAACCAACGTAAGTTAAAAAGGATAGACATATATTACCCACTGCCGTCGTTGTGGGTCTCAGGATACTGGCTGGCCAATAGCTTGTCGATAATCTTGATGTAGTCAGTAAGTTGGGCCATCTTGACATGAAGCTTGTCTTCTTGTTTCTCTCTTTCTTCAACGTCTTCCATAAATTCCAGTTTGTCGAATTCAGCTTGATATTTCTCAAGAAGATCCAAATATTTCTGCAACTTTTATATATTTTGTATCAGAAATCAATACCAAAGAGGATTTACGTGTTTCTGCATCTGGATTTGACTCTTGACCAATTGCGATGCCTCAACATTATTTAAAGCGTTTTCCATGTTTAAGCTGGAATAATAAGGTTATATACAACAATAAAAAAATATTGAGTGCTGTAAAATTTCCCATACTCGGTTAGTCGGCTCTAATTTTTATGAATCGGATTTTTCTTACAGTATGCCTACGATAGTGGCATAGAAAATAACTCTAATTTTGGCCAATTGCACCGATGGTTCAAACTGAAAATTATTAAAAATTGACGCCAGAGTTGAATCTCGATTTGACATAGACACTGGGGACCAACTTGTGGTATATGTTAAATCGGATATATATAGAGCTTTATTGATAAATCGGAAAATTTGAATTATCTCGAGATTTTTGGGTGCTCAACTGAAATCTGCCGTAGAGCTCGTGGCAGTTACGCTCAGCTTTGCAAAAATTGACTCTGGGCTGAGATACTCAAAGTTCTATTATCTATTAGAAATACATATATTATTGAGAGAATAGTGCTTGGCGGCCCTACGGGCCGCTCTCGTTTTCGCTGGTGCTTTCAAAAGCATTTTTAAAAGCAATAAGAAGTGTTTGCCCGCCGTACAGGCGGGTTTTGTTTTCCGCTGTTATTTCGTAGCATTTTTCGATTTGTTACCCCCTGATATTTTGTAGCATTTTTTAATCGACATGTCGATTGACAATTAGAAAAAAACTTTATTAAAAAAACTTTTTCGGTAAAACTATTGTCGATTACGAAAACGACCGGCAAAATCGGAATCTTTGTGATTTTTTTGAGTAGACTGACAAATCAGATTCAATGAAAGTTTTTAAAAAATAAGCGGTAAAAAAGTGTCGGACCCTAGGCGGGAACGAACTTTTTGGGGTTACACTAAATCGAAAGTGGACTTTAACCAAACATTTTTAAACAATCATATACAATGAAATAGGGCGCATTGAGCCTACTGATTCAAAAAATAACTCACCCTGCTCTAATAACTCACCCCGCTCTAATAACTCACCCCTCTGGAGGACATTCAAAAAATAACTCACCCGGGTGAGTAATTAGAGGAAATACGGTATGTACTTGTCAATATAGTTCGCGATACAGTCAAACCCCGATATAGTGCGACTCCGATATAGTGCGAACCCCGATATAGTGCGACCTTGAGCTCGACCCATTTGGTCAAAAGTCTTTAAAAGTCTCGATAGTGCGAGTCCCGATATAGTACGGGTCTCGTTATAGTGCGAATTTTGTTTGGTCCCCAGGGGTCGCACTATATCGGGGTTTGACTGTAACATCAAATTTGATGCTGAGCATCAAATGGCTTAGCGTTTTGTTTTTCAAATGAGCATCGAAAATTTTGATGCTATTTTGATGTTTTTCGATGCTGTTTTGATGATATCAAAGTATTCCCTTTCGAGTAAATTTAGCATCTGTTTTAGTGATTTAGTCCTTACCATCCTGTTCTAACAACTTGATGTACTGTAACAGTCTCTCACCAGTGCCTTTAGGGGTCTCTTTCTCATGGAAAAGGCAATAATACTTAAGCAATATTCTGGATCTTCAAAAACTCTTCTAATACAACTTTTTTTAGCTTTTGCTTATCATTATGACTAAAACATTTAACTACTTGTATATAGGTTCTGAGGCATCTAACTAAGTACAGACGGATTTTCACTAAGTGTAAGCGAGTCTTGGGTAGCAACGTGAAATGGTCTAACAAACTATCTTTCTAACTGCAATCTAAGCTAAACCGAGATAGGCAATCTAAACAAAAACTAATTTTTGGGTGACTCCAAGCTTCTCAACTCCACCAGTCTCCACAGACATTAATTTCGTGTGTCACCCGTCTCTGTAGAACGCACAATTTCGAGTCTTTTGTTTAAAATCCATATGCATTTTTCCTTATTTTTTCATCCTTTTACAATATTTCTTTGAAGACTACATTTCTTGTAATTTTTTCGTCTTTTTTAGCCTCAGCCAACTTGATCTTGATGCAATTCCAAGATCTAACTCTTGATATTCCAACATAAAGTTGACCGTGGTTAAAAACTTCTTGAGTAAGATCTAATCCGATAAAGTCAAATGTTTGACCCTGAGACTTATTAATCGTCATCGAGAATGCTACTTTTATGGGGAACTGATGCCTCTTTAGTTGAAACAAATGTTTTTTATCATCAATTAAAGTTATTCTTGGGATATACACTTAGCGCTAACTATGGTATCTACCAGAAGAGCCTGTGGCAAGCAAAAAAAGCCGTCTCTTTCCGAAATTCGTAGCTTGGCAAGCAAAAAGCGATGGAATAATGAAAAGGGCAAGAAGCAGAAGCAAGCTGAAGCTAAATCTGAGGCTGTTGTAAGGGCTGAAACGAGTGGAAGAACTCGTCTATGTTGGTTATTTTTGCTCTGTTTTATCTGGTCTTAACCTTATGTTTTAGTGAAGCGAGCTGACTTGAAGTGCGAAAAAGCAAAAGAGGACGAACAAAGGCTAGCCGAAGAGACGAATGTAGAAGTGGCCACACAAACGGATGTTCTTCAGTTCAAGGAGATGAAGACACAAACGCATTTTAATGTAGGCCTTTAATTTACGTGCATGATTTATGATTGTTTTAGGATGGACTCGCAATGAGGTAAATTGAGCTTGTTCTCAAAATATTCCTAAACACTTTTAATCTAGGTACACGCAATTCTAAAGACTGAAATGGAAACAAGAAACCTGACTGCTTATAGCTGGGAGAATTTCGATTGGGAAGCGCACCAGAAGGACTAGAATTGCACCAAAAAAGAGTGTTTGCGTGTCTGGTCCTCACGAATAATCCTCTCTTATCAGTACCGGACAGTATTTCGCCGACATTATTTCGCCGACAATTATTTCGCGTGACATTATTTCGCGTGACATTATTTCGCGGATTATTATTTCGCCGCGACAAAATTTCGCCGATATTTCAAGTGTCGTTTTTTTCTAATTATCGCCTTTTTCTGGCTAACTTGAAAGTTGATCCGAATTGGCTGCGTGGTTTAGCGGCTGTCCAGGAAAATACAGTATGTTTTTTGGTTATTTTCTAGCGCTGTAGCATTATAAGGTCCTTACATTCCAGGTCCTTACATTCCAGGTCCTTACATCCGGCGAGCCAGAATCATCTGATGAAGAAATTTCTGATCTGGATGGAGAATAATAGGAATGTTTAATTCTTTGTTGTTATTTGCTTCTATCATTTGTTTTTATGAAACTTGAGTCAATAAAACTTTGTTTTGGATTTACTTGAAAAATGTCTAACATGTAATCAAGGAAATTAGTAAAAATAAATAATGGCGGCAAAATTTTAGACGAAAAAGAATATATACTATTAATATAACCTTAGGAGAAATAACTTTTTCAAATAAAATTCTAGGAGCTGATATATATACTTACGCAGGGCGGCTTATTGGAGGGGGCGCTTGTTTTCATTAATTTATTAAAATTTGAAATCCACGTTTTCGAAAATCGGCGCTGGGTTTATGACAAAGAGATGACCGAAAATGCTGTGATTTAGATGGTATATCTGAAAACTGCCCACCTTACAAATTAAACAAATGAAAATATGAAACATTCAAGAGCGTGGAACTATAGTAAACTTTTTAACAAGGTAAGGTAAGGGAGGCGGCTTATTAGAGGAGGGTCAACTTTAAAAATAATCATTTTCAAGGGGGGCTTGTTAGAGGCCAGCATCATTCAAAGGGCGCCTGTTTGAGAAATACGGTATATACTATTAATATAACCTTAGGAGAAATAACTTTGATCAAATAAAATTAATCAGACGCTGATATATAAACTTCCGCAGGGAGTAAGGATTACTCAATTTTTTTATTTTTTATCATTAATTTATTATTATTAAAATTTATCATCGGTGTCTTACTATGTGCCTCATGCCCCCTGTGGGGGATATAAGGATTTTGAGGATTGTGATTTAGATGGTATATCTGTTAAAACTGCCCACCCTAGTACAACTATTAAACACTGTGTGTTTTATGAAACATAAGAGTCGTTTTAGCATTATAGTAACACTTTTTAACATAATTAATCGTGTTTTCTACCAAAATTTACCCTAGGAGGGTCAAAAACTTTAAAAAAAATATGTCATTTTCAAGGTGGAATTGAACCTGAGAGCCCAAAACATCAAAATCAAACGCTTTACCCACTGCGCCATGAAATTTGAGAAATAGTCATTTTGACTACTTTGAAACCCCGTGCGAATCACGTTAAAAGCCTGGCTGCGAATAAAACGACGCGGAAAATATAAAAAAATCCTGTAAGGGAACGTCCATAAATTATGTCACGCTGACAGGGGGTGGGGGTCCCAGCCCAATCTGACAAAATCTGACAGAGGGGGTGGGGGTAATGGTCTTTTCTGACAGGAATGTCAGATTTCACAGAAAATTTTCTTGAATAGTTTAAATCAGTTTTGAAAATTTTGACCTAATTTTTTGTGTATTTGTTTATCTGTTTTGCGCGTTATATAAAAAATAATTGTATTTATAGCAAAATAAGATTAAAACATATAGTCCATATTTTATTATGGCTCATATTTTAAGTTTTCCATTTCTAATTCTTGATAGTTTTCTTGAAGGGGCTCGCACTTGCCTCATTTCCTCAGCCAAATCTACTTCGTCTTCAATGACGGTTTCTTCAGAATCCCAAATCCATGAAATCCATTTCAAATTCTTGGCAAGCCTTTTCATGTGCATTTTCCGTTTGACGCTAGACATATAAAGCCGACAATGCTTACACATCATTTTCTCATACTTGTCTTTCATAGTTGGGCAGTACTGATCAAAGCGAATGGGTTCAGAAAAGCAGCTGCTGAGTGCGAGTCTGTCTGCCAAATCTCCAAATTCAGGTTTTTCATCACCCTCTTCAGCTACTCTTGGTCCTCTTGCGTCAAAACACATGGGATAGGCGCAGGGAGAAATGATGGTAGGAAATTTGGAAGTTTTGCGCATCGGTAACCTCCACAGCACCAGTCTTTTCCGCATTTTCGGATCTGCAGTGTGTAACGACTTTGGCGGACATGCTCTGTGAGCCAATGTTCTCCAGGAAGAGATGGCAATTCCGCGGCATCTTTTCGATGTACTGTGCAAAAACTTGGTGGCCATTGATTGTCTAGACGTATTTTCAAATATTTCAGGTTAAATTTTTATACTAAAATTACGATTTCTGACCAAACGTCACAAAGTATTTCTGCCGCAGCTTTAAAGTTCCGCCTTTCTAATTCTCCATTAATGGTTTTGCCTGAAGAATCAAGGTGAGTCCCAAATGTGGCGACTGGTAGTACAACACCGGATAGATGCTTTGAAAGCGGTGCCATTCTTCTTTCCACTGGATTGTATGCCGAAAAGCCAGGAGAATTTTAAAAACTGCCAAATAATCTAGTTTCAATTCCTAAAAATCTTAGATTATTGTGATTTTAAAATGTTGCATTGTAAACCCTGAAAATCAATGTCCAAGCTGCTAAAGGTTTCTCAAAACGTGGAGACTCGTCTGGCCCACCATCATCGTTGACAAGAACAATTGGTTTGACGAGCCCATCATCTCCTAACGCAAAGTCAAAGTCCTAAATTGAACCAATACCTGAAGCTCCGAAAGTTGGATATCCTTTCGGCGAATGAAATGGTCTCAAGCATCAAAAAAACAAGGCCTTAGAAAAAGAAGAGGCGAATGAGTGAGTCAAGACCAAGCTAACACATATTTACGAAAAAACTATTTTGTATGCTATTGAAATTTCAGTATGCAACTATAATATAAAAATACCTTTTGAAAACAATTTTGTGAATTTTCTGAATGATTGTTGAGTTCTTAGATTATTAAACATTATATACAATGTGAAATTTGGAAGTCTAAAGTTGTGTCAGAAAACTGTCAGATTTTAATAAGGGGGTTGCGGCCCATTCTGACATTTTCTGACAGGGGGTGGGGGTCCCCAAAACCGGGCTGTCAGTCTGACATAATTTATGGACGTTCCCTAATGTGAGTTTTTTAGCATTGCTTTTTTTGTATGTTTCAAAAAGTCAATAATATTTTTCGATGAAAATATGAAAACTCTGGTATGCATGTTTTTTCATGCATCCAGAGTCACTTTCGAGTGATTTGTGTCTGAGGTATGTGGGTGTGCGCGCATCTCAACTCCAAGCCCCCATAAAAACTGGGCTGTGTTTAATTTTTTTGGCACTATACTTGTTGAGACAACACTCCCCACCACACAAAAAAGGTCTAAAAATGTTAACTGATTTCAAAAAAATTTTTTTGCTTTTTTTATTATACTTTTGTATCTTTTAATGATCTCTAAAACATTTTCAATTTCAAGTCCGTCCTAACATACGTTGGCCTGCCCTTGCCTAAGCCTAAAAAAATCAACAGGTGGGACCAAGGTAAAAAACCCCTTGATTCTCTACTAGAGCCAAGATACAATGCCAAGATACAGATACAAAAAAAAGTTTCGAAAAAAAAGTCAAAATTTTTTGACTTTTTGGAGGAGGGGAGTTGAGGTGGTGTCAACAAAAAAGTGCCAATTACCTTTACCCCTTTTTTGTAAATTGCTTCAAAAATTTGACTTCGTTTTGCACACCCTTTAGCTCGATTTTTTGTCTTACTACTTTGAGTTTAGTCTACGGAACGAAAAAAGAGCAAATAAGCAACCAAAAAAGTCTTTTTCGGGCCTTCCAACGTTGTAACAGATATTCCGACCAGGAATTAAAGTGGGAAGAAATTGGCGAATAAAAAGATAGGCCCCTCTCAAACTTGGGAGCATAATGTGGGTAATAAAAAATAAGGAAATTAAATTTTACAAGTGCACTTTTAAACCATTCACAGGCAACTATTTTAGGCTTTTAGGTTTCATCTTTTTGGAAATTTTATTTTCATGAGTACAGTCGAGTTTAGATTATTTAAAAAAATCTAAAAAATAATTGTATTTTTATTAAAATTTACAAAACTAAAGCTCACAGCTAAAATTCCTGTATTAAGTGATCGAAGAAAAAGGTTTGTTGATCTATAGGTGATATACAACAAGTTCTCTAAAATAAGTCTTACTGGCTACAAATTCGGCACAGGACCGCAAAATTTTCACGCACAAAACATTGCAGAGAGCCGAAAAAGGATAAATTATTGTCAATGTAAAATTCCCAGGAAATACGGTATGTGTTAAAAAGTATGGGTATGTCCCGTTAAGAGTCCAATATTCTTTGAAAACTACCCAAATAGATGTTTATAATTAAAATTTAACAAGATATTTTAAACACAATTTCTCTCTATTTGCAGGTTAGTGGTCAGCAGCAGCTCAGTGACCCCACCTCTGACAGCCAATTAGTGGAAGAGAAGCGAGCAAGGTTTGCCTTCGCCAAACGTCGTGCATTCGCATTTGCCAAAAGAGACTTTGGTGGCAGAGCTTTTGCATTTGCCAAGCGATCAGCTGGACCCCTGCAACAGGAAGACTCCATAGAAACAGACCCTCAAGACATGGACAAACGAGGGGGTCATGGTCGATTTGCGTTTGCCAAAAGAGCAGCCTCCAGATTTGCATTTGCCAAGCGATGGCCTTCAAGTGGAGCAAAGAGTTTTGCATTTGCTTAGGAAATAGGCTGGACAGTTATTGTGGAGTTGTTCAAGTTCATAAGAGCATCATCTCCTATCTTTGTTTTGGCTTATGGTGTATGTGTGAAGAGCTACAGTGATTTGACCTATTGCTTGATGTGTAATGCTAATACTAATAATAAATTTGGTTAATTTATGGAGCACTTGGTAAATTGATTAGGTGATACAAAACAATAAAATTTAAGATAGCATAATTTGCATAAAATGTTATTTTGCGTAAGGACATGGCTTTAAAGTAGATGATGTTAAAGTAGATGGTGGATGATGGTTTTGGTATTTGCGGCTGTGCGGCTGCGGCTTTTTACACTAAACCAAGTGCGGCTGCGGCCATGTTGAAAAATAAAGTGCGGCTAGCCGCGCGGCTATGCGGCTATTAATTCGTATCACCAAAAAGAAACGAAACAAACCTCTAACTAGAGTTGGATAATGGTCAATTCAATTGACCGGTTAATTGACGGTCAATAGGCCGGTCAATTAATATTATTAAGAATTTGGTCAAATGTTACCCGCTATTTGCAGACTGTGCTGCAGTCAACTCTCCCAACATAATCAACTCTGCCAATACAGTCGACTCTCCCAATAATAAATAAATTAATGGGAGGGTTGATAAACAAAAGTTGTTTTGTAGACCAGCCAAAGCACGGCTGGACTTAAGTTAATGAGGGGTTTACCGTATTTCCTTTAATAATGCGGCCGGCTGCCTTATTTTTAGGATGCCCGAAAATCGGAAAATTTGGAATTCGATTTCGAGATTTTTGGGTGCTCAACCAAAATCTGAAAAGTGCGATCGGTAGAGCCCGCGGTAGTTAAGAAAACGTATGAAACAGCTTTGCAAAATATTTACTCTAGGCTGAGATACAGGTCCACAAAGTCTAGGGGGACGCTTAATTAGAGGAAATACGGCACTTTAAGGTAAACTTAATTAATAAGGGTAAACTTAATTAAGGGTTATTTCTTAAGCTTTTAAAGTGCGGCTAACACGGGAAAGGCACGACCCAACCGTGGCTTATCAAAGAACATTATATGCCAAAAAATAACCCTGAATGAGCTTGTTACTGATCCGCACGCGAAATTTCCCACCGAGCCGTTTAAGCCGAGATGTTCTATTTTGAAAGCTGCAAAAATAAGCATCAATTATCTATTAAAAAGATAGACCTACGGTTGTGTGGTGCAGTGGTATCGATTCAGGTTGCCTTTTTTATGTCGCAGGTTCGGCCCCCATCCGAATAATTACTTTTTTGTAATTTTCTTTGAAAATTTTATTTAAAAAATATTTGGTAACACTATAGAATGAATAGTCACGGAATAAAGTGATTTTTTGCTTCAAAAATAGTGGAAACATACTACATAAACGTAACAGCAGTGAATGATGTTCAAACCAAATAGTCAAATACTTGGTTTGCAATCTCAAAATTAAAAAAAAATATGTTTCCACTATTTTTGAAGCAAAAAATCATTTTAGTCCGTGTTTATTCATTATATGGTGTTACCAAATATTTTTTGAACGAAAGTTTTAAAAAAATTACAAAAAGCCAAAAGAGTAATTATTCTGATTGCAGTCCAACCCGTTACATCAAAACAGGCACCATTAACCAATACCTCTGCACCACACAACCATAGTTGCACGGGCGCCGGTGTGCGCCCCAAAATTTTTCAGAAAAAAGAGGCGCCGGCGTCCGGCGCCTCGTTTTTCAGCAATGTGCTTAATAATTTTTCAGTAAAGATCTTTTTTCATACTTAATTTTTCTTTCCATTACTTGATTTTTTTGCTGAAAGTTTCGCTCTACAGCCGCTGTAGAGCGAATGTTTAGTGTCACCTCAATGCTAACAGCTGGAAGAAAAAGTCCAACAAAACCATTATTGTTAAAAAGCAAAACCATGTTGGTGTATAACAAGGAAATGATTGATGCATGACTTTGTTTTCCGCCCTTTTTTCTAATAAACTTAAAAAATATTTTTGCAAAAAAACTTTCTGAAAAATTTATTCACCATTTCGTCGCCCGGCGCCGAAAAAAATTAAGTGCCATACTTTGCTCCCGGCGCCGATTTTCAAAAACGCCAGCGCCGGTGCCGAAAATTTTTTCCGTGCAGCTATGCACACAACCATACGATAATTAAGTCTACTTTTTTAATAGATAATTGACGCTAATTTTCGCAACTTTCCAAATAGAATATCTTGGCCTAAACGGCTCGGTGGGAAATTTCGCGTGCGGATCAGCAACAAGCTCGGTTAGGGCTATCTTTTGGCATATACCGTTCTTTGATAGGCCACGATGTGGTCGTGCCTTTCCCGTGTAAGAACAAATTGCGGCTTGCGGCTATTTCAAAAATGTTTAACACTTAACACATACCTTTTTTCATATGTTTTGTTTTCTTATCTCGGATGTTTTTACATCATTTTGCAGCTGAGATTTTTCTCTATCGATTGAGTGGTCAAACGCCTTAGTTAAAAATAATTTTTGACAAAATTACTATGGTTGTCAAAATATATAAAATTGATAAAATTCGATAAAATTTATGGCGTTATGCATGTCTCTGATTTTTAAAATAAAATTTTTTAAAATAAAAATTTTATCGAATTTTTTATCGATTTTTATCGAATTTTTTTATCGGTCATTCTACCACATTTTGTCACTTGTCAGGTTAAGTTTTTGCGCTTAGCACTAACATAGCCTCTGCCTTGCCGCGTCAGTTTCAAAGTCAAGTCAAATTCTCCTGAAACAATTTTATTTATAACAGCAAATGCCACCGAAATGAACAAAACAATTAAATTACACCCTTCAAAAACAAAGATCGTAGATGAATTAGTAACGCAATTCTTGCCGGCTGAAGTCGATTCCGTGTGAAATTTCCAACGATGCATCTGAGTTCTTTGCCACTTGTAGTCACATCGATTTCTCCCTGAAAGTTGAATTTTAGGAAAGTAGTAAACATAAACTAAAAAGCCAAGGATAACCTGCATAACAAGCACCATTTTATGAATTGGAAAAAGCACAGACAAGTAATCATTAAAGAATGACTTGGAAGCCAAGTCCAGCAAAGCAAGGGCTGTTTTATTTGTCGGGAAAATCCTCATAATTGCGTTGCGGAGGATATCCATGACATGCAGACTACATTCAACTTCAGAACAACCTTCACCAATTTCTGGTTTCTCCTTCAGCCTTGAATCCTTGTAGAGACGGGTTGAACGCAGCAGTGTAGAACCAATGTGGCAGAGGCAAGGCAAGTGATTCTCTCCACCAACGCAGCAAACGTTCAATCCCTCGTCTTTGATAGCTCAAGCCGGCCGACTCCTAGTTCGGAATGCTCTTGGTTGACAAGGTCTTGCACAAACCGACTTGTTTTCTTGGCACCAGCTTCAACAGGAGAGCATGATAGAACAAAATCTTGTTTCACCCTAACAAAAAGTGACATTAAGAAGATATATTTGAAGGTAAAAAAAACTCACCACTTCTTGTCGATGAAATGACCTGTCATAGCGATGTAGTCGATTCCTAAACACAGTGTAACTAAAATAGTATAAAAAAGCACTAATTTCCTACTTTTGTTCGTCTGGATCTTTTAGGTGTAGGCGTATCACTCATGGTTGGATTAGCTAAAAGATGTACAATAATGCTGTTGATACTGCGAAACGGAGTCAATATGTGTCTTAAGTGCAAAAAAATTGGCCTAACAAAGGACAAAATGTGGTAGAAGAACCGATAGAAAAATTCGATAAAAATCGATAAAAAAATTCGATAAAATTTTTATCGAATTTTTTATCGATTTTTATCTATTTCGAAAAAATAATTCTAATTTCTAATAATTCTAATAATTTTTATCGAATTTTATCAATTTTATATATTTTGACAACCATGAAAATTACACCAAGTGTTTAAAAAAAGTCAAGTGTTAAGTGTACGCTTGGTTTTTTTTAACACCTCTCCCTGATGCTTTTTTCAGTGGTTGCTTGCGCGCTTTGGCATCGGGATTCGCTATTCTAGGTGAGTGTTTGTGATTGACTGTGATCGTGTATTCAGACATTGCTTTTCCGTTGATAAGTACGTTCTTTAGTGACAACCTTGTTCTATTAACCCATTCTGTATTCTAGTGTGCTCCTTCGAAAAGATCTTCAGCCGCATTGACCTCCAGCAGAAGCAGCAGTAATGAAAATGGATTATTGTTTCCCATCACAAGTGTATTGCGATTTGATGTAGTTGTCTGAATAAAATTGTTTTTGGTGCATCATGTTTTCAAGTATATCGTGTCCGTTGTTCCTTTTCTGGGTTAATGTTAGAATTGTGCAAGGTCTGTAGGTGTGGCGAGCTCTCTATTGGCTCATTACTGAATTGTTGAAAATTGGACGGCTACCATCCGCTATTCCTGTGCTTGTGGTTGGTCGTCTACCGTACCATCCTATGTTGTAAATTGTCAGCCGGCTGTCTTGGTCCTTTTTGCTCTGCACCAGCCGTCCTCCAAGCCTTGATTGAATGAAGTGGTTACTGTGTCTGCGGGAGTGAATTTATTAGAGTTAATTTCTGTAGTGGTGAAGAGTAAGTGAACTTTTCAGAAAAGGGACCCCGACTGTGACTCAGAGAACTTCGATAGAAAAAAATTGCGTTTTCTATTGAAGGTTGTTCAAGTCGCTTGTGAATCCGGCTACTCAGCATCAAAACTCTTAAAAAGTGGAGCAATGACCCATGGCTGATGGATCAGTTATGTAAAAACCAATATATATGTGTTTATAGGACTTTAGAGCTATAAGACTTCTGGAGCGAGTTGTGCTGTTTTTGGTAAACAGACGTTTCCGGGAACAAAAAATTAACCCACGATTGTCGGGCATCCTATGAATGGCTGCTGAGATCTCCTGAAAAAGAAGAAAATAGGTGTAGATAACGGTTTGTAAAAAACAAAACCTGGTTTTAACATGTCACACCTGAGAAACTGAGGTAGCCTCGACCAGTCATGTATTTTCGAGATTTTTCGCTCCGGCTCTGGCTCTGAGCTCTCAACTTGAAAAAATTTGCTCCGGATCTGGCTCTGAGCTCTCAACTTGAAAAAATTTGCTCCGGCTCTGGCTCTTGCTCTGAGCTTAAAAAAATTTCTCCCGCTGAGTAGTTTAAATTTTTTCTGGCATTTTTAATATGTTATACAAAGGCTTTTTTACGTGTATTTATTCATACATAATCGTTAGTTAAGAATCAATGAATTTTTGTTGAATGACAGAAGAACTTTCACTATATCGAGACTCGACTGTAATTTAATAATTTCGACTTTCATCCCAACTGGATGGCTATCTGGATTCGCAAGATCCAAGGGAAGACTTTGGGTCGTAAAATCTTTGGTCCTCAGTAGCCTCTATCAGAACACGTTTATTCAATACTATGAACTAGATACTATGAACCATTAGAAAAAATGAGAATATTTTCATTGGGAAAAAGCCAAAAGAACTATATATATATAGTGAATATGAAGATATCAAAGAAAAAATTCAAGAGTTGTTGGCGAATTTACCTGTTGGCGAATTTACCGTTGGCGAATTTACTGTTGGCAAATTTACCTAGAGCCATCAAAACCCTATAAATGTATTCTTTTAACACCATGGCTCTGAACAAAAAAAGTAAAAGAAATAAAAATCACTGTAGGGTTCATTTTTTACAACAAAAAATTCCGTAAATCAACTTGGGTGATCAATTGGTTTTACAAGATTGCTAATTTGGTATTTACTGTTTTACAACACAAAGTAACATTTGTAAGGATGTAATTTTCAGGTGATTAAAGTCCATTTGGGCATTCTTCCCTTGTTTGTAGAAAAAAGGAGTGAGAGTAGCTGGTCTGCTTCCGCTCTTTGCCCTTTTACTGCTGCTGTTGCCCTACACAAATTTGAAAGGGACGCTGTCCATACCCCTGCCTCAATTGTTTCAGAGAGGTGAATGAAGAGAATAAGAGATGCAATGGTCATTAGAGGGGGGTCACTGTTTGTTGGTCTATCATTTTCTGGGAGGCCACTTTCATGGCTTGTTTTTGTAAAGCAATGGCAAGTTAGTCTATAATTTATTTGCCTATTTTGAGCCTCAGGTAACAAGGAATTTTCAGTTTGCATTCCCTGCCATGTACACTTGTTTTCAGTTTTGTCACCCAAAATTACATTGAGATTTGAATTTTGTGGACTAGTCAAAGGCCCAAAAAGTATTATGTTATAATCGAAATTGCGATATGTCCTTATTTATAAGATTTGTCCTTATTACGGGACTCCAAATCTTATTTTTTTCAAAGATTTTACGTCAAAATCTTATTTTTCGGCACTAAGAGAGGCTGTAGAAAGTTTCGTAACAGCGTATTTTCGCAACAAACTCTTTCGTAACGCGCTTTTTAGTAAGATTAGTGATATGTTAAGTTGTTTTTTTTGCTTTTTGATCCTCTCTTGATGTTTCTTACTGTCATGTTTTGACCAAAAATAATCAAGAAAAAAATAAACACTCAGAGGGTGGTATCGAACCGACTGTGAAAATAGCTCAGTTTATCAACTTACCTACTTCACCATCCACACTACTTTAAAATGGTGAGCTATGTGTAGTATATAATATGTGAATTTTAGCTCAGAGTCGTTCTCCACGCTTTTGGGTATTTTAGCTAGTCTCCTAACTTATAATAAATCGGGGGATCAACTCAGTTATCAAAATTTCACATCGTATGACTTATATTTTCCAACTTGTGTGCATAGTGACCGCGCCGTCCTCCGGGCCCGTCCCGTCCCCGTCTCCGTCCGGACGGCGCCGAAAAGTGAGACGGTCGGACGGCCGCCGTCCAAAATAAAAATTAGACGGCCGGCCGCAGGCGAATTTTTAAAGGATGGCCGGCGGACGGCCGGTGATTCTTTTCGAAAGACGGCCGGTCGGACGGCCGGTCGTGAAAAGTCAGGACGGGACGGTGGACGGCCGGTGAAAAATAAAGACGGCCGGCAGATCGGACGGTGGGAAAAAATTGACTGCAAGGTGATAAGTAGTATATCGCAATAACAATTTTGAAAACTTCCAAAACTTTTAAACGTCAATAATAAATGTGTAGCCACTGATAACTAATCCAGAATACATGCACACTGCAATAAGAACAGCCGGTCGAAGACGGGCGAAAAAAATTTGACTTTGGACGGCCGGTGGACGGCCGGCAAAAAAAATATACTTTGGACGGCCGGTAGACGGCCGGGGCTAAATTTCAGAGGACGGCGAAATATTGGACGGCCGGCCGAAGGCCGGCGAAAATTTTTTTTTGAAGGACGGCCGGTTGGACGGCTGGCCGAACGCAAAAATCTAAGGACGGCCGGTCGGACGGCCGGCGAAAAACTTCAAGACGGCGGACGGGACGCCGTCCAATTTTCGCTTATCGCGGTCACTATGCTTGTGTGCTCATATAGTTAATAGAGAAAAAAACTGTCAAAACTGTCGAACAGTGACAGAAAGGTCAAAATAAATGAATGAGAAGACATCCTGAACTAAAAAAACTGATTAACAGTGAAAAAAATTCGATAATTTGCTCTTACGAAAGACTTTCTTACGAAAATTCGCTGTTACGAAAAAGTTTCTTACGAATTTTCGCTGTTACGATGTTGTTTCGGTACAAAACTTCCTACAGCCCTAAGAGAGCAATAAGCATTGGATAAAATAGCATATTTTCGCTAAAATACCCTTGTTTTGAACAAATGTCCTAATTTTGAGATCGTAACCTTGATTATAATGCTTTTCCTTCTCCTGTTTGGGATTGATGCAGAATTTAAGGCTGAGTATTTGACTTTAGTCAAATCTTATTTGTGTGTGCCACTTTCTTATTTTTTGATCAATTATTAATCCAGTTTATTGTAATTGGAGAAGGTATGGGTGAACAAAAAAGCCAGGGCCAGATTAAAACAACATACTAGGGCCAACATTCACTATTGATTGACAGTATAGCTAGGAGGGGTGTGGGCAAGGCAAGACTCTGACAAGCACCCTTACCTACAACAACATCTGCTTATGCTGATCTGCCACTGCTGTTTTAATAGTAATAGTGCCTATTTGATATTTTGTCAGGAGCGCAAAACTGTCCTGTAAACTGTCCTGTACTACTTAAAAACAATAATTATAATCTTATTGACGACTAATATCTTTGTTCCAAATCCATGAAATAGGTTTGATGTCAAAAAAGCATTTTGAAGTCTATTTCCGGTCTAAATTTAAAACTTTTGTGAGTGTAAATCTTTAGCCCCTTTACTGAAGTTGTCGACTCGAATATTCGACTTTTTTCGAATATCGAATAGTCTCAACTTGAATGAATCACTCGAAAGTTACTCTGGATGTATGAAAAAACATGCATGCCAGAGTTTATATATGCGGTAGACTCCAGTATTCAAAATTATGTTCAGCATCTTATTGTTAGTGGGTCCTCTGTTATTTGTGGCCCCTTTTTATTCCCTTCCCCTCCCTATACAGCCTTTTGTCCATTTTCAAAAAAAATCTTAGCAGTCATTTTTCTACAAAAGTGGCGTTTATATGTACAGTGAGAATTCAAATAGTTGAGGCATTTTTTTTTACTAAATTTTATTTATAATACTAAAAATATACTGGACTACTAAAATTTCATTGGACTACTAAAGTGCAATAGAACCCCCTTTAGCATTTGCTCTTTTGCAGCCAAACCACCAGCACCTTATGTTTGGCATATTGTTAGGGAAGCGCGCCAAAAGACCAAATTGGATTTACTTCGAATCCACTTGGATTGTGCTGTCTGATTAGTGTCTTAACTGCAATACCCTTTTGTTTGTAAAGTTATATTATGTTATAACCTGTAAAAAGCGCTGAAGTCAACTAATAATTTACGACACTTTTGTGGTAGCAAAAGTCTCCGAAATTTTGAATTGTCACTAAGGCAATTTACCGTTGTTTCTTTATTTCTTAATTCAGTTAAGTTGTGATGTAATAGTACTCCCTCAGTCCCTAGATCGGTCCGACATCTGTTATACACTCAACCCTAGATTTAACATCACCTAGTATATTTTGCATCGTAATTTAAATTATAGAACTTGTTAACTCTTAAAATTTTTATTTTTTTGTCTGTTTTTCTGTTTAATTATATTTTTTTAATGTGTAAAGACTAGAGATGGAGGATGGCCTATTCCGGGACGGGACGGGACAAAATTTTTAGCAAAATTTTTCGGGACGGGACACCGGGACGGGACAACCTACAAATCTGTTCCGGGACGGGAATCCGGGACGGGACAAGGGTCAAATTTTCAAATAAATGAGGGTCAGTCAAGGGTCAAATAAATATGGAAACCGAAAAATTTTCCCGGGACGGGACAAGGGTCAAATTTTTCGGTCGGGATACCGGGACGGGACAATCGCATGAAACTCCACCGGTCGGGACGGGAATGTCCCGTCCCGTCCCGCCTCCATCTCTAGTAAAGACGCGTAAATGTTCTTTCGAGAATTTCTTTCGTTATGCAAAAATCATCCAAAATGAAAATAAAACAAATTTGTAAGGCCTCGTACACAATGGTGGACTGTAAATTCAACAATCCTCACTCACAATCCTCACTCCGAGCGAGTGTGGATTGTGAGTAAGGATTGTTGAAATTTTTTCAGCATTTTCATAACAACTTGATCAATAGCCTATCTGGTAGCCCTGAATCTCAGCTACAAGATGGCACCAAAGAATGATTTTTGGAAAATTAAAAACGGCCATTCCCAAGTGAGAATTGTTGAATTTACAGTCCACCACTGTGAACAAGGCCTAAGTCAAAAATATTCTGTTTCCCAAAAAAAATTTTTCGGTACATGTAAAATTAAAAACAATCACAAAAAGTTTGCATGGGAATAGCTGAAGAATAGACTTCCTTTAACCCATTTTTGCCCGAATTAATGTTTATTCAAAATTTGGAACTTTTTTAGTTTATGGTCGGAAATGAGGTTTTTAGGAGCAAAAGGGTTGGTTTTATTGTAAAAATGCAATCGAAAAGTCGTTGTGATGATTTAAATTTCTAGATTGTGACAATTTTTAAATATTACTTTTTAAGCTTTTTAAATTTACTGTTAAAAAAAGTAACTAAAAGACACAATGCCAAGAAAACAATTTGAAAGAAGTGTAAAAGTTAATATATTTTTGAATTTATTTTTTCACAACCATAGTGACCGCGATAAGCGAAAATCGGACGGTGTCCCGTCCGCCGTCTTACAGTTTTTTGCAGGCCGTCCGCCGGCGAAAGTGTTGTTTTCATTATTATTATTATTATTTTCATAACAGACCATACTATTTTACACCATATATGACTTCTCTACGATAAAAACGGAAAAAAAAATCACGTGTAAGAAAAAAAGTGGGTAATTTACGTCGATTTGAAATACACGTGGTCACATATGGGTTAATTAAAGGACCATGGTTTTTGCGCGCAGCGGCATGTGCAAAATTTGAATTGGCGGAAAGCAGTTCTTTTTCGTCTCGCACTGTACTCTCGAGAGTCGTTCAAAAGGACTCACAAGAGTACAGTGCGAGACGAAAGAGAACTGCCCTCCGCCAATTCAAATTTTAGGCGTGTCGCTGCGATCAAAAATCATGCTCCTTTAAATGAAGAATTTCGTAGAATTTTGCAAAAGCAACTTCCCTGTAACACCAAAAATCGCTCTGGTTTCCGCGACCCTGGTGCCAGGAGTTGATGTCAACGCCCGTGACGATTTTTTTCGACGCTCAACTATGCTCCTTATATAATTATACGATTTTGTCAAAATCTGCTGTAAAATTAATTTATTTTCCGTGTCTAAGATCCAAATTTTCAGTTTATAACCAGACATGCCACTAAATGGTGAAATAAGTTCCTCTACAGACGGAGAAATTACTAATAGTGAAATGGATGGCACTGGGATCGAGCAATTAACCACTAAGGTAGTTTATTTCAACCAATGTTGGGTATTCTCTAATCTACCCATTTGCAGATATACTACAATGTGGACGATCAGCCTATGCCTTATTCAACAGAAGTGCCAGTTCCTCCTTCCCAAGTCACTCTGGCTGACTTCAAGCAGTTCATTAATCGCAGAAACTACAAGTTTTACTACAAAGTTATGGATCCTGTCCTTAAAACGTTAGTTTTTCTATATTAGTACTTTATTTGTCAGACACAATTTACCTGCTTCAGAGAAGTCAAAACGGACATTTTGAACGAGGAAGATGTGTTGAAGGCGAATGCAGATGGTCGTTTTGAGCTGTTCCTACTGTCTGATAACACGGGCATGGTCGGTTCTTCTTCAACCACTTCCACTATTCCAATTCGTTCCATTCAGGTAAGTACAGTTCTCACTGCTGTCAAAAATCTGTTTGACAACTATTTATTTTTCAGAACCGTGCTTCCATACGAGCTGGCACAGAGAACATGCGAGGAACAGGCACTTTGCCACGCAATATGCCATCTCACCATACTCGCATGCAGCAGCGCTATTTTGACGACAGCAGTAAGCTGACATTATATCGGAAATTATGAACGGATGGCTAATTTTCGGCCATAATACTCTTATGTTTGTTAGCGCAAAATGGTGACTTTTTCAAAATTGTCCTTATTTAGATTTTTTTTACTCACTTTAAGAAAAAGCAAAGTGCCGGTCATTATTCCAGAAAAATCTCCAACTTTGCTATAAACTCGATTATATAAAGCCTCCCCCATACTTCGGCGAAACATGCCCTGTTTCACCGAAACATTTTTATGTTTCGTGAAACAGGGTTTTCTAAACAAGAAGTAAAATGCAAAGTTTTAAGGTTTTTTGTTTAATTGTTTTACATTTGGTGATTATTAGAGGCTAAGTAGCATGTAGGGTAGGTGGATATTCACCTGGCTGCTCGATAAAAATGAAACTTAACCGAAATCAAAAACAACCCATTTTTCCTGCTCTAAAATTGCGTGGCAAAACCGGTTTGTTAAGACCAAAATTGTGATTTTACCCATCCAGGTCCCAACATCTGGGGTGAAAACCAGCTGGTCAGTTAGATGTCCATCTAAATGGCCTGAGATAAAATTTGAAAATTAAAAAAGCAACTCATGCTATCACACCTAAAAAGCTTGTAGAGAATGCAGTTTAATATCACTCACACTGGAACTTCCTATTCAGATCCCAATATCCGAGGTGAGTGGCAACGTGAGTGGAAATGTGAGTACTCGCCACCTCTACGTGGGTACCACTACCTTATTAGTGCCATTAAGGATGGATTGAGATTATTGAGAAAAGATCGAGACCATCATTTATACCATGAAAATAAAACAGTAAATCTGATGCAGAAAGTAGTGAATCTGATGCAAGGAAAGGGATTCTGACTACACCGCCCGCGCTTCTCCTGAGTATATAAACACCTTTAAATTTGAGGAAACGTTAGAAAAAGAGTAATACTGGTTAAAAGCTACGCAACAAGAATTCTTAAAACCAATTTTAGGCTTATAAATAGGCATTACACGACCATGTTTCAAAACGCCTGTTTCGCGAAACACTTTTTGTTTTGCGAAACACCAAAGTTTCGGGGGAATGTTTCGCGAAACATGTGTATTGTTTCGATGATTTGCCGAAGTATGGGGAGGCTTAAAGGAATTGACGGTTTATCGAGTTTCTCTTTTTCCAAGGACTTTTAGAAAAAATTCAAGTAACTTGTAAAAACAATCGATTTTTTGTACTACTCTAGCGAATCAAGTTCGCCAAATCTAAGATTTTGGCGTAAAAAGGTCTTGAATCTCGGTCGATAACGCTTTTTTCGTGAGCGCCGGTCAAACATGGATTGACTGTAGCATGTTTGCGACTATTTGATTGCCTACAAACTATAAAGTGTAGAAAAACAAAACATATGACCGAAAATTAGTCATCAGCTTTCAATGCCCTTCCATATACATCAGAGACAATCTTAAAAAAATTTGTTTGCAGGTTCGCAGGAAGAAAGCAACTTGTTTGGGGATTCTAATCTTAGAATGCATTCCGATGAAGACTCACAGTCAGTTTCGTTTTACCTACTTGCACCAACTCTAACCACTAAGCCATAAGGGCATTTCATTTAGTGAAAGCTAATTTTATGACTAAAAGTGGTAAGCAGCCAACTGTATTACAAGATCGTCCAAAATACTTGCGCACAAAGTATGCGGGTACTCTAAATTTTCGTGTTTTAATACCTGAAAACTAAACATTTCCGAAAATAACCCCGAAAAGCGGTATCTAACCTCTCCATCTTAGTCACCGAGGCAATGAATTTTCTTATAAATTACTAAAGTTTCAAATCCTCAAAGTGTGGTACCGTTGGGTGCCACCTCAGTATAATACGACAATACAAAAATTTTGGTTGTTCACATTTAGCAATCAATTAGTTTAGATGTTCAACCAACTTCACAAGTGTCTCCCAACAGCAGCAAGGTCACCGCCACAACACCAACAAGCGATATGACAGCAGCAACAAACCCACTTGGGCACGAGATCGTAGGAGAAAACCCAAAAAAGCATACAGCTCTTTTCTGTCCAGCACTTTCGATGACACTGAGGTACCACGGATTTAGAATGCAAAATCTGATTTCTGGTTTTTTACAATATTTGTTTGGAGGTATCCATGGCCCTCGATTTGATCACTGTCACCTTCAATCTTGACACTCGTTTACCCTTTGGAATGAGTGTGATAACACGTCAGACTGGCAACTACTGTGGCATATATGTGCATGAAGTGATCCCCAGTAAGCTTTTTCGCTTAGAAACTTTGGCTCTTCGCCCGTCTCTCAAAAAAAAGTTGCCTTGGTCCCCTAGGTGATTTTTTTACAATTTTTTTTCTTAAAAAGGATAACAAGTGATTAAAGTGTAAATAAATGGTTTTTGCGATTTTTGGACGAAATAAACTTTTCAAAAAGACAACAGGAGAGACCAAGGCAATTTTTTGGTAGGAAAAACTTTTGTCTAACTTTTGTCCATTTTTAGATGGCTTAGTAGCTTTGGATGGTAGAATCAAGCCAAATTTTCTACTGCTTGAAGTGAATGATGTCAGCTTGGATCGGTATGAACAAGGGGCAGCTGTGGAAGTGCTCAAAAATGCTGTTAGAGTTGCTGTTGAGAATAGGGGGTATATTCTTTTTCGTTAAATTGGGTAGCGCGAAATTTTGAAGTGCATTATTTTCAGCCATCTGAAGTTAACGTGTGCGAGAAGTGATTTGCAAGAGCCAACCAGCAGTGTCAACATGTTCAGACTACCTCAAGAACCTGTTCGCCCTATTGATCCAATGGCTTGGGTGCAGCACTGCAATGCTGTCAGAGGGCTCAACATCATTTCCGAAGGTGGGTCAAGAAGTCTAAAGATGTAAATATTTATAAAGATTGGGATTCTTACAAGAAGATGCATTTCTGATTTAATAACTTATGCTATTTTCATGTGCTAACACCAAGCAACACAATTTCTCCTGAGCACTGATAGGACGGGAGACTGAAAAAGTCGGAACAAAAATCGGAACCGGGAATTAAACATTCAAATCAAGTAGGAAATTGGCAGAAAAAAATTTCGGGAAATCAGATTCCATCAAGGGACCAAGCAAAAATCGTGGTTTTGACCTTATATACCAAAAAAGTTCTCATCAAAAATAGAGACAGAAACGGGACGAGATCCCGTCGGGATCACGTCCCGCCCGAGCAGATTTTGAGCCAAAATCCCGTCCCGAAATCCCGCCCGATGATTTCCCAACATCCCGATCCCGAAATTCGTTGAATCCCGATCGACAATTTTTATCCTTTCTATGATCTTAAAACCACCAAAATTTCACGTTTTTGTCTCTATTTTTTTCTGATGTATGATTTATACAGAATTTTTGCTGCATATTTCAATATATATGAATAATCAGGAAAAATTTGATATAAATAGCGGGAGTTGACAATATAGCGAGAGTTGACTGTATAGCGATAGTTGACTAAATAGCGAGAGTTGACTGGCAGCATTGCTGATTGCTTATTCACGTACTTCGAGTTCAGATTTTTGGCGACGTGAACACCTTTGATCCGAACTCGAACTTGAAGTCGAACTCGAACGTGTTCACGTACTCGAGTTCGACTTTAAGTTCGAGTCAAACTTGAAAGTCTTTATGTGTTTAATATGTAGTCGATGTTCATCATTGTTACGGAAACGGTTTATTATAGGATAATTATACAGATTATTACAGATTAAGCAACAACTGCTTTTTGATTTTGCAATTTCTTTATTCCTCGTCCTCGATCTACCACTCTTCATACTCGTGGGCTACCTTTTTGATCTCTCTATTGTATTGCATGAGAATGTAGACTGTACTGACCACAATTGTACTTGAACTAGGTACAGTCGACTCTCGATTTAACGCAATCCAGGGGATCGGTCAAAAAGTTACGTTAAATCGAGTTTTACGTTACAGTCAAACCTAGGATATAAGGCCACCCTGCTGAGTGGTTATGGGTGGCCCTATATAGGGAGTAGTCTTATTTTAGGGTGACTTCACAGAAAAAAATACGCATGCGACAAAAAACGCCAGAAGAAATGAAAAAACAAATCGCGGTCCCAAGAATACGAAAAAAATTATTTTCAGGACAAATTGAATTGAAATTTTTAGGATCATTTGGTTAATTTACGCTAATTTGAGAGGCAATTATGAGGGCGGGACCGGTCAAAAGTTACGTTAAATTGAGTTTTACGTTAAATCGAGTTTTACGTTGAATAGAGTTAAGTTAAATCGAGAGTCGACTGTAACGATCTAAATCTCCGTGTTATTCTATTGGAAGTGTTCAGCCAATGTACAGATATTTCAAAGAAAAAAATAAATTTTCAACATTCAATGCTTTCTATTTACAGAATCGGAGAATGGAATGTCTCCGCTACCACCTCGCAACTCTCAACACCTCCAAAATGTCCAGCATCAGGCACGACCATTTGGAACCTCGTCTGTTCTTCCACCCAACCATACGCATACTTCCAAGAGATTAGATGTGAATGGAGATGAGTTGAGCCATCCCAACCATAATGTTGTGCTGCCACCTCCCCCACCTCCACCTTCTTCTTCAAACAATGCAGCCGTAGTGTCAGGTGTGCCTGGATGGCCTTCTTCCGGAGTCGGCTCTTCCATTGGTTCTAGTGGCAACTCTCCTACCGATCAGCACTATCAGAAACCCTACAATGTGCACATGGACAAACTGTCCATTCTGCGAGCAATGGCCGACCCAAGCAGTGGGATTGATGTGTGCAATAGGACTTGGCTTAAAATTCCCATGGAAAAATCTTTTTTGGGTAATTTCTTACTTCGATTAAGGTACCGTTAAGATGTCTAATTTGTCAAATTTACAGGAAGTGAATTGATTGACTGGCTTGAGAAAAATGTGGAAGGACTTGAAGAGAGGTGTGTTTGCGAGAGGTATGCCTCCGAATTGCTCAGAGATGGATTGATTCTGCAGGCGGTCAGCAAGAATGCATTTACACAGCAGTGCTACTACACTTTCAGTAATATTATCACGGGTTAGTTGTGTTTTGAGTAAAGAACTAGCGTAATTTACTTTCCGTCTTTGCAGACTCTCTCAATCCCAAGTCCAAACGCGACAATACTATGAAAAGAGGGGCGCTAACCCTGATCCAAAACCCTGCGATCAACACAGCGGATTTGACGGGAACCACACTAGGAGATGAGAGTGAACTTCACAAAACCACCAAATGTGCTAGTGGAATAGGATGTGCAGTCAAAAGAATGTTTTGCATTCACCCTAAACATTCGAGAAAAGCAGTTCCCTCCAGCTACAAAAACAAGTCTAGCAGGAAGTTGACTAAAAGCAAGAAAAAAACATTCCAAGGAAAACAGTACACACATCCCATAATTGATTACTGTAATTACTAGGATAATAAAAATGACTGGTTGTTTATTGTTTAAATTGGCGGGGACAAAATTCGAACAGATGAGCATGACCCTTTAACAACCACAGCTGTTAGTAGTAGTAGTATGTGCCATCTTATTAACTATAGAAACAATTTTTATTATTCAAGATAGTTAGATTATGCATTTCAGTTAAAATCACTAGGGCTTTTCCACATTATTTATTATTTCAAAAAAAATTTGCTTGATTTGCTATTAAAACAAACTATAACTACCAGGACCAAAATTAAGGGCTCTGAATACTACTCAAAAAGATAGAAGGAAAATTTTATTCCGAATTTTAACAGATAATTTTTGACTTCGCATAAACAAACGACATAACAATAAATGAACTCTTTTCTAGAGGTCATTCGATTTAAACATCACCAAATCGGCGACCAGCTGGAAATAGTTTGCGATACAGGTGCTCACCACACGCGGCGTAGAATCTGAAAACGAAAGATAGCAATTTGCTATTGGTTCTTCGAATACTCAGACTTACATTCCGAAAAGCGATCCACCCAAAAGCGCAGCACAATCTACTCTTGTATTGGCACTGTAGAGTAAACAGGTAAAATCAAACAGCAGGTAAAGAACGACGTAAATACGAGCGTCAACGGGCAACCCGAAAAAGCGAATCTGAGCTTCTGGTTGCTTCATTAAACGATATACGAAGGTGGCCGAGACTATACAAGCCTGAAACGCAAGCTTTAGATCAAACCACAGTTAAATTCAAAACTTACTGCACCCATGCTTCCCATTTTGTAATGACCTTTGTAAAGACTACCTGCTAGACTAGCCACCGACCCAAACATTCCAGCAGCAAGGTAAAAGCAGCAGAACTGGATAAAAAATCAGCGAATTCTTAAACTTTGACAAATTAACGTACCTCATTTACACTAAGCAAGCCATTGATTATAAGTGGGGCAGAATCACCTAGAAGACTCATGTTCAAAGCCAGATAGAAAATATCTTGGTGAGAAAAGCTGCTGAGGAGAACCGGCCAATGAATGTCATCTAAAACGTTACTGATGATTAAAAGTATGAGAGATGAAACACCCACCCGATGAGAAACGACATATAAACAGGTTGTTCATGGCTTTATGGAAGTACTTGACCGTCCAAGCGAGGCAGACGCAAATGTTGATCTGGAGCAATAAAATTTAGGCACGAAATAGCTAAACAATAAGTAGAAAAATACGCCAATAATCGCAAGCGTGCATCTGTGACCACGAGACAATCGATTATACGCATTTAGGCGAGTGTCGACAGAAAAGAGCTCATTTGGAGACAGGTACTTTAGATATCGAAAAATACTTGGTTTCCGCAGTTTGACGTATTCGAGCAGTCCAGCACCAACGAAAAGAGTACAACTACACTGAAATTCAAATTTGCAAATATATTTTCATGTCTAGAATAATTTTAGCACCCCTATTGCAAACCCAGCAGCTTTGAACAGGCAAGATATCGGTGTGAAAGACTTAACGATCAGAAACATAACCAAAAATAACAGCGATTTCTGAAAAAAAATTACGGATGACGACAGCTTGACATTAAAGTGTTGCCAGCTATAGTTCTCCTTCAAAATGGCTTGGCGTTTTGTTTTCGAAATGAGCATCAAAATAGCATCAAAATTTTTGATGCTATTTTGATGCTTTTTGATGCTATTTCGATGCTATTAGAGAATTCTCTTTTTAGTAGATTTCAGCGGCATGGGGGCGTTGCTTTGTCCCATTTTTAAATTCGCGCGTTTTTTATAGTTACAATCATTTTCAACCTCCACTCTTCTTTATTTGTGCATACAAGCAATACATTATCATTTGGTTGAATACGACGGTAGTTTGTGCAATTTGTTACACTAACGACAAATTTACACCGACGACTGCCGCAAAAGTTACTTATGAATCGGAAACAAAGCTCCTCATTGCAAGGGATTGGGGAAAGGATATTTTAAACTCAGTTCCGGCATATGATTTTTTAGTGGTTTTGTAGCGATTTAACCCTAAAAAATCATATGCCGGAACTGAGTTTAAAAATACCCTTTCCCCAATCCCTTGCAATGAGGAGCAAGTTGGGTCTTTGACAAAAACGAGGTAACGTCTATGCACCGATTTCAGCATCTACTTTAGTGATTTAATCTTTACCATATTGTTCTAACTATTTTGTTTACTCTTATAAAGCCTCAGCAGTGTCATTAGGGGTCTCTTTCTCGTGCAATTCCTTACTCAGAAATCATTATTCAACCTCAAACCAATTTAAATACCATTTTTAGGTTATTGCTTAGATAAAAAGCATTGAACTACTTATGTCTAAGTCTGGGGACCTACTAAGTTACATATGGATGTTCACCATAATGAAATGTAAATACCCTAACCCATTGCAAAACACGCGGACTCCAAACTTCCTCATACCATCCCGAACAACTCCAAACCACTCCAGACCAACTTGAACCTTATTTGCACGGGTTTCTCTGTTGTTGTCTTGGGCTTATGCTTAGGCGCAGGGTATTCTATTGCATACAGAGCGGACTTAAAAGTGTTTTAATTGTTTGTATATTTCTTTTGTGACTGTCTACAACGAAAAAAACAAGAACCAAGGCATATAGAACACGAATTACGAAACGGATAGCAACTTAAAATTTTTTCTTCTCCATTTTACAGCACCATTCCATCACAAACAAAGACTGCATTCAAAGACCAGCTTTATTTCATCGAAAAAGCAAGAACAAAGCAGGATTCGAAGCATAATTCTAACACAACAATTGCAGAGAAAAATGTACTGTAGGCGAATTAAAGAACATTCCATTAAAGAACAAATCCTTGTAGTTGCCGACTTTGCGCTTTTCATGAGAAGGAATATTTCGCAACGACCGACACTTACCTTTGAAGAATCAAAAGCACAAATATAGCCTGGATTCCAAAGAAGAGAGGCGATTGAACTTTGAAGCAGTGTAAAAAGCGCACGCGTGGAATGTTGCCTTCAGGCCTTCAGTTCTATTACGAAAGGTTTGAAAGATGTTTGCTCGGAAAAAATAACTTCAACTATAACAGGCTCAGGCTTCTCTGACTCTTTCACTGCTTCAAGCATCTTAATTACCTCAGGCTTCTTAATAGGCTCAACAATAGGTCTAAATTCTGCTAAATCGTGCTCATCCATTTGCTGTTCAAATGACTCTGACTCTTTTGAATCGTGTTCAAGATCTACAGTGACAGAGGTAAACGTAGTTGGTTCAGAAAATATTTCTTGAGATTTTTGAGGCTTAGCCTGACTATCATTAATTAAAGATTTTTGATATTCCAACTCTGCCTCTTCTTGTGTTTCAAATTGGTCACGTCTTTGGAGAGACTGTTGCGCATCACGAACTTTCCCCCTGTATTTAAATATATAAATAACAGAAAACGAATGAAATTTGTCAATAAAAAACTTATCATAAAGAGTTGAAGCACAGTTTGGCAACTGTTTTCGTCCCAGGGTTGAAGAACATGTTGTCAACATCTAGGGTGATGTTGTACTTTTTTTTGGTGCGCCCCGAAGGGGGCGCAGGGGGCTTGAGAGTTAGAGATGCGCAATATGACTTAGTGCACTGCCTCAAGGAGTAAGGACTAATTCTAGAAGGACAGTTTGAACCGCAGCGCTCCATTGCATGACTCAATCTAATGAGCCAAATGTTTTTTTGTGAACTAAACTTCTGTTTGCTTTCATTTGTCGGAAACTAAAAAAATTCCATTCCAAATGGGCATCTGGAAGCCCGTTTGCGGAAGTTGGTTCAAGCAATAGCAGTCAATGCCACTTTTTTTCTCCACGTGCATTCCCAATCAGTTTGCTGCAACCAACCCTGAAAATTAATCTTCGAAAATTATTTCCCAGCATATTTATCACTTGATCCATTCACTTTCTGCAACAGTAAAAAGTTTTCGAAGGTGATTTCTATTTCTCTTAGTAGGCGTTTTTTCGCCGTTTTTCATTTTGCAATCAAGTCCATGCAAATCAACAAAAAAGGGAGTAGAAATCAACTAAATTACACATTAAAGATTTATTGGTATGGGGGTTGGAAGGACACACAGACACAGCGACACCTTCCCAGGGCGGTGGGCCAAAATACAAGGCAAGGTCGATCACATTAGGGGGTTTGATTACTACTTCTACTACAATTCCCGCCTCTAGTTGGTCAGCCAGGATTTAAAAGAAGTTGCCTACTCCATTTAGCATCAGAATTTACTTTTCACCAAAGAACACTAGATTGTTTTACTCATTTTGTGATTTGTATTTTTGAAGACACATAATATATCTGGTGTCTTGACCTTTGTGGGTATTCTGGAAGCCGCACTTTGGGGGTTGATAATTAGGGCTGGAAGTTTGGGGCCAGTTTTGTATTATTGATCAAGCGATTAGATTAGAATTTTTAAGTTTTTCTATGATTCTTCTTTTTTCTTTTATTAAAATTAAAGTACCATTTTGGTAGATACTTACTTTTTTCTTATGTAGTTGAAATGTAAATTTTCGAAGTGTAATGTTCTTTTCTGGTACTGAAATACTCCTTTTTAGTAGCAAAATTTTCATCTTTTTGGAACTTTTAACTTTTTTTCTTTAATTAGAAACTTTTTTTTTAAATTTTTAACTTCAGTAGAGCCCTGAATCTCAGCTGTTTAACAAAATATCTCTCTTCTGTGAAATATTTTAAAAAGTTAGAGATATTGGGGTCTGAATAGAATAAACTGGTCAAAAAGTTACTTTATCCAAAACAGCAAAATCTTTATATTTTTGAAATCTTTTACAGAAGTTTGAGGCCTTGTCAGGGCTGGGCACGGGCCGGGCCGAACCTTGCGGCGGGCCGGGCCTAAAAAGCTCCGACCCGGGCCGGCCCGGTTAGGCCTGGGTTAACTTACAGAAAATTGAAGGTTTCAATATTTTAAAAGAATTTTTTTACCTTTTAATTAAGCGCCAATTTATTATACATTTATTGCACATATTAATATAAATTTATACATTTTAAAAGGATGCTTTCGAAGTGTTAAGTGAGTGTGCAATTAAAATATGGTTTGCACCCACTGGGATTCCAGCCTGAGAGTTCTAAATATTTGCATTTCGATGTGAACACCCCCTCTCCCTTAAAAGATTAAAAACTGCTAAAAAATAAAAATAGCCAAATAATAACATTTGAATGAAACTTAAAGCACCAAATTATTTAAAAATAAGAAGCGCACAAATCATTTGAATGGGTAGAAAAAGCCATAAGAAAACCAAAAGAATCCAAAGATGAGTAATAACGGGTGGTCAAAAAGTTCCCGATGGATTTTCAAAGCTTCATTTTTTATCATTTTTCTTATCATATTTTTAGAAGTTTAGTATTATTTTGTAGCCCTGTTCTTCCTCTTTCAAACGACATGTCACACGTTTATTTTACTCAACAAAATGACCACCATTTGCATCAATACATTTCTTTAATCGTTTTGGAAAGTTGTCAATGGCTTTTTGGATCATCTCTTGTGGAAGTTCGTCCCATTCTTTCACCAGTGAAGCTTTTAGGGCAGCAATTGACTTGTGTGGCTTGGAGCATGCTTTGGACTGCAAGTACGGCCATCCAAAGTAGTCCACATTCAAGTCGGGGAGTTGGGCGCCCAGTCACCTTTGATCGCAGCATTGTCACCCCAATGAGAATCAACCGTGATGAAATCTGGAAAGTGCTCCTCAATCCAGTTCTGAGTTTCAACGGCTCGATGAGAAGGCGCGCCATCTTGTTGAAAGGTCCAATTTGTCCAATCCGAGACAGTTGATTGAGCACAGTTGAGCATGCGACTTATTTCCATCACCTTGTAACCTTGCTGATGCAGTCTAACTATTCCAGCGCGTAGGTCAGCCATATTTGTTAAACTGTATTAGTAGAATGATATATCAAATGAAAGAGGAGTTTCAGGGCTACAAAATGGTATCAACAGATCAGAGATATGATAAGAAAACTGATAAAAAATGAAGCTTTGAAAATCCATCGGGAACTTTTTGACCACCCGTTAAATAATGAAGGGAAATCACTTTTTGTAAACAAATGTAAGGAAGGCACCGAAGTATCTTTCATACAAGAAAAGTTCTTTAAAAACCCTTGAAAATTTGGTAGAAAAAATTTGAGAATTTCGAATGAGAAAAATTTTCCGGGCTTTTTCGGGCCGGACCTAACCCCTGTCCGGGCCGGGCCGGGCCGGCCAAATCAAGGCCCGTGCCCAGCCCTGGGCCTTGTAAGAAAGTTAATATTTAGGGCTACGCTCACATGGGTCACCCAGTGAAAGTATCAGTTCAAAAATTTTTTTATGCAAATTGAATTTTGGTACTACGGAGGAGTAACATCTATTTTCGAATAGTCACAAAAAAGCAGAAAATTGTCTCTACCATACAGAAGAATAAAATGAAACTAGAAGTTCAGTAATTACTCGTCTAATTTAACAACTCAATAAAACACTTTTTAGAAACTACGCATTCGTATGCTATTTTTGTATTCCTTCCGCTTTTTTCCTTCTATTTGTATTTTCTTGCTGGTACTTCTTTGTAATAATCCAATCAAAGTGAGTTTATTTGGACCTATCAAATGCCCGGAAATCTGTACTACCATTTAAGTGTTCCTCCATAATGGAAGTGATTGTGCTCAAATATGAGACAGCCATTTCTACAGGCAGAACCTGTCCAGTGCTTGCTGATGCTAAGCTCTCCCTAAACTTTGGCTTTTGTTTGTGTTCTCAAGCAGTACCCTCACCAGAAGATTACCCCCAGCACTGCAAATGCAGCAGGAATCACATTGGAAAACCGGGTAGAAAAAGGGGCAAGAATTGTGCCCAATGGACAGCCAGCTACTCCCAGGCCTGTCTCAGCAAACCTGACCTGTCAAAATGTCTGATGGCTAGAATATATTCTGTGGGTCTTTTATTCGTTGCAGTGTGTTTATATTGGTTTGTTGTAGCACCCAACCAGATTTGCATACATCAGAGTGGGCATTGACGAACAGCCCCTGACCAGTCCAGCCTGGCAATCCATTGCGGTAGGCCGCAAACAGACTGCTAAATTGGCCACTGCTCAATCAGCTAAACTCATTTCGTAATTTATTTACTTTTATTAGAATATAAAATCAATAAAATCAAAAAATAATTTTTGTCAAAGAAAAAGCAGAACCCAAAAATATGACTTTAATGTTTAGAATTACATACTCCGTGCAAAATATTCAGCCAAAAGGTGTCAGCAGTCAAGATGAATACCTACTGGAAAATCCAACTTCCCCCGCCAAAGTGCAGGAGCAACAAACTCATGTTAAAATCAAAGAAATGAAGTCGGCATTTGACTATTTTCTCAATGTCAAAACCAAGCCGAGCACAAGCACTATACTGCAAACCACAGCAAGGCCTGAACAACCAGCAAAAGATCTACAAAGACTGCAAATAGCAACTCCGACTGATATCATCACAAAATTGGGCACTAATGTAATACTTTGAATGACCTATTTATCGATTGGTTTGCTTATTTAGGTCAACACAATCCGAGATTACCTAGTGTCTGTCTCAAAACAACAAAGAATACCGGCACTGGCCTTTGATGTGGCTGGCTTCAAACAGGAGGTAACTACTTTAGGGGTACTTTAGTTGTGAAAAACCTGTCAGTGTAGAGGCAAAACATTATTTATTAAAAATTACAATCAACAAAGATGCCTTTTTGGTAGAGCAGTGTGGAAAGATCAGCAAAGTTTTCAGTTTTTTGCAGTAAATTAGGTAAACTACCAAAAAACAATCCTCCAATGGTCTCTTTGTTTAGTTTAAGACAAACTGACAGGTGCACACTGAACAAGTTTTATTGTTGCAGACTGGGACCAATCACCCCAGTTTGGCCCACTGACTTTTGCAATAAAAATCATTGTTTTCTGAGCAAATAAAAATATTAGTTGGTTTTGAACGACTGTAAATTGTGCTAGTTTTGATTTAAAAATCCATCATTTTTATAGAAGCTGTTTCTGGTTATTACGGCTGCTTTATTTTCGACTCATTTTGCAGACTAAAACTAGTAACATCGCCTCGTTAACATTAAAACGGTTGTTTGTACTACACTAAGCCTCTTGCTCAGAATTTTTTTTTGCGGATAAGTTTTGTTGCTTTGTTGTCCATGTTTTCCAAATATTTTAATCCTAGCTTTGAAGCTTATCAGACGAAGAATTAATCCTTTTTATTCCTCCTATCCTTTTTAATGAATAGACATGTCTCTGTTGATGTTACCAAAAGTTGAATAAAAAGCGAATATTTTCTACAGACATGTCATCCCTAATCCGGATTTTTTTAATTACGCTTACTTGTTTCCTTAGGCTCAATTTTTAACTTTCCTGTTCACATAAAAGTGCAATATCTCTGAAATCAATTAGTGCCAAATAAGCCTGCAAAGCCTGGAATAAACAGGTAAAAAACTGACGAAACAATTATTTTTTGCAAAAAGTGAATTTTGCACAAATTTATGTTTAACTAGGGGACGATTCTGTCGAGTTTTTTAATATAAGGCAAAAAATAAAGCAATGTAAATCGCTTTTTCTCCAGAAAAAATAAAGTTCTTAGACTGCATTCAAAGCCTAAGGGAAGCGATTGCAACATTAATTTTTGAATTGTGGCAATGTTAAAAACCTGCGCATTCTCAATTTTCATTCAGATAGTTCAAATCCACAATCGTTACCGCTACCATCACGAAGCCGGACAACTGGTTCAGGACCCCGATTGTGAGATGTCTGCAAAAAGATGGGCTGATTCCCTAGCTTCTCGGAGGGCTTGCCTGGCTCATGAGCCTGTCAGAAAGTAACTGAATTTTGGAAAAAAAACAAGAAAAAATTACGTCTGAAATATTCCAGATTTGGTGAAAATCTTTTCTTTTTTGCTAACTCCAACTACTTCACAGACCCAAAGACGATGGGTGAAGCTGCAGTGCACAGTTTCTACATGGAAGCTAGAGGGTATACCTACTACAACTCCAGAGTGGATACCTACAGGCACGGCCACTTTACTCAGCTAGTTTGGAAGTCAAGCAGGAGGATAGGTGTAGGGGTGGCTATTGGCGCTTTTGGTCCAAGCAGCGGCGGAGCTTGTCTGCCTAAAAGAGCGGGAGGCTACTTCCTCTATGTGGTTGTCAAGTATGACCCTCCAGGCAATGTCCAACTGCCAGGACAATTCGAGAGTAATGTTTTGCCGGTGGTCAGGTGAGCAAGGGATGCTGGAAATGTATGAAATAAATGTGCATAGTTTATTTATTTTTGATTTTTTTGAAAAAATATAATAAAGTTAACGAAAAAATCCAGCTGTCCTAACTGAATGTCCCGTCGGAAAGAGCTGACACACGTCAAAAAAGACTATTTAAAGGAGCATGCTCACCTGTTACAAAATTTATCCCCGCCAAAAAAATTTCCTAATCGTTGAACTTCCATGCGGATTTTTCAACTTGGTTTCTAACAAAACTACACCTAAAATTCAATTCTAGGCCTTGTTTTGTTAGAAACCAAGTTAAAAAATCCTTGCAGAAGTTTAATGATTAGGAAATTTTTTTAATTGACGGGCACCACCTGTAATAGCGGGCATGCCCCTTTGAGTGAGAAGCTACCATAAATAAAGTACAACACACAAAACCACCATTTCCTCACCTCACAAGTTTTCACTTAAAGCCGCTCAAAAGCATGTCACAGCTGTGTATCACTGCTTGATGCTTTGTCAATACTTGTAAAGAAATTCAAGAGCTACAAGATACGCAAAAAATCAGCACAGAAATTAAACAAAAGTCACTCAGAAATTACAGAAGAAGGGATAGAACAAGCTGTTTTCCTGGTATTGAAATTTGAAGGATACCTGGTTTGGTTTATTCCTACCAGACTTTCTCGAGAAAATTTCGTTCACAACATACCAAAGTGATCAGCAGGAGAAATGCCACAGAACTAGTGCAAAGACTCACAAGACAACAAGCAAATATAACAAAATTTAAGCTAAAACAATTTGACCCCAAAATCTCACAAAAAACCAAGGGCTTTTAGACGAAAATTCAGGTGGTTGTGGCTTGGTTTCGTGATTTTCTCACAATTTTATTGGACAATTTCAAAAAATAAATGTTTTACGTGATAGGGCGCAAAAACTGCATCAGATGCAAGTTAGATCACAGGTAAATCTGGGGTTTTCTTCTTTTTGAGAGGATGGAAGAATTAGGCTGGCGGCCTGGTCATGGATGGACGGTTCTGGTTTTGTTTTACTTTGTTGGAAAAAAGTATTTGTTCAAGTTGTTAACCAAAAGATAGCCAAGACTTTGACGAATTTTGCTAACGTAATCTGAATTTTTAAATAATTTTGTTGATTTATATATTTATATTATATTTCAGTCATAGATGTGGATTGGAGATATGTGGTGTCGCTTCTCGGGAGATTGTCTACTTTCCTCGAAATGGTCGAGTACCGCAAATAGGTTATTAGGTCACTTTATGACATCCAAACACCCCTACTCATACATTCAAAAATGATCTATGTGAAATTCTATACTACAATACACGCTTGTACTGGTCGGGCATTCTCGCGTTAAAGGGGTATACGTTTCAAAAAAGGTGGGAACCAGCTATTCTAACCATCTCAGATTTAACTAGTTTCGCATTAAATCTTATATTTATGACTCATACTACTTTTAAAAACTAGACATAAAACTTTTGTGGATCAGGTAAAACGCTTGTAAGAAAATTCCCAGATAGAAAAACACTGCTTGTCCACGAATTCACGGCTTTGCAAACTGTTCGGTCAGTCGCTTTTACTCAATTTTTATGGTCTAGTGGTGAAGTTTTAAGAGCATTTCAGCTCCTCCGAAATTCACTGCGCCTCTGAAATAGAGATTGGCTCACTTAACATGAAAGTCACATTTTTTTATTAAAAACTGCTCGCTATATAAGTTTTGCAACCATTTATTCATTTATATATTTTTCCTTTTCTTTAATTTGCTGTTTTATTCTGTGATAAACATTCATGATGTGCTTCCTTGCCATATACTTCCTTGTGCTGGCTGTGTGCTTGCTTTTGACTCGATTGGCAAAAACAAATTTAATTAAAAATGCCTGTTGAGTCACAAAAGGTCGCATATCAAATGTATTGATTTTCTGGCTCAATACTTTTCTGTATTATTGATCCCCTAAACAGATTTGCTCATCAAAAAACATTTGGTAGATTATGTAAAATTCAAGTAAAAGAAAATTGTGAGTAACCAATTTTTTGAATGTCTAATTGCATGTTTTCGTTTGTAGCTAAAATTAAAATTGTTTTTTTCTTCAAAAATTATATTTTTGTTATAAAGAGAATAAGACCAATTAGATAGACAAAAGTTAAGAATTAAAATATTTGTTTACCTCAATTAACCAGACACTAGTACTAAATTGGTGGCTTAGTGACACACAGTCATTATCACCTTTTACCTTGTTTTAATCTGTGATGTTTCAAGCTTGTTTTCCATGCTCTTCCTAATGAACTATTAATTATTTTAATTTAACGCTGCGACACTCGAGCGTGACTTTTGCCTATCCTAAGGCAGAATTTCATGGGGAACACGATGGCTTTTTCAGATTTTTTTTCAAATCGGCCTTTGAAACATCTGACCCATAGGCCGGGCCTTACAAAGTTAGATAAGGCTGTAACTTTTTTTCAAGATATAATTTTGATCCATTTTTAAAACTATAAATGTTCCTCCTGAGCTCTCCTATCTTCATGTAGTTGCATTAACTTCACGTTGGCCAAAAATAAAAATTAAATTGATCAAAGATTCCTGAATATGTGATATTTCAAAATCACAGATATTTTACAAAAACGCCTCTAACCTATATCATACCAAATATTCCGAAACATGCTTCGGGGCGTTTTAAAGAACACATTCTGCGCTACAAAATGGTGTGTAACTAAGTTATTGATACACCTAAGACTGACTCATAAAACGGTGTTAAAAGTCTCTGTAGGGGATATAAAGATTTTGAGGATCGTGAATTAGATGGTGTATTTGTTACCACTACCCACCCTAGTACAGTGAAACCTCGATATAGTGGCACCCCGATATAGTGGCCCCTAGGCCCGTTCCCGACGGGGCCACTATATCGAGGTTTGACTGTATGACTATTAAACACTACGTGTTAAATTAAGGATTTAAAATCGTTTTGGACTATTTGTTGTTCTATTTGCGCGATAAAAGTTTCAAAAGGCGCGTTTTTTAATTTTCGGTCAAAAATTTCAGTGGTGATGATAAAGCTATGATTTATAGTTCATTTTGTAGCTACGTGAGCAGGCTTTCTTATGCATATTTATGTGCTTTTATACAGCTAGAATTTTGAGACAAAAAGAGCATTTCAAAATGACTTTACATTTTTTTAAATATACATTTTTGTAATAAACTTCCATAATTATCTGCTTTCTGTATTTTTTTTAAATCTGATTATGAATTCAGATTCTACATAAAAAAGTAAGTCTAGTATTTCTGTGGGTTAAAGTTATCTGTGCTTTTTAAGGAATGAAAGCTTAGTAAAAATATTAAAAAATTTTTGTAATAGAAAGAACCGAAAAACTTTTCCATTTAATAAAAGTTTTGAGGTGAATTTTTTAACAATGAATCTCGAAATTTTCGAGTACTCGACTCGACAACCCTAGTCTTAACTTAAAATTTGCAAGATGTGTCACGAAAAAACCTGGGAATATTGAATAGAAAATATTCCTAGGGTAAAGACTTAAAAACAGGATTATTTGATTTAATTTTGTAAAGATATTTTTTATTTTCGGTATCAAAGATTTTAGTTAAGTTTGATTCATACTTTATCTTTCTGAATAATAAACAAAGTCTATTGCCGAAAAAGTTCTTGAAATGATGAATTATTAATACAGGAATGCCGTATCGTAAGTTACGCTGGTTATGGTGTTTGTTTTTTTAAAGCGAATTTGTAAAAATCGACAAAAAAGCAATTTAAAATGTCTAAATAACATGATTCCATGATATCTCATTCAAAAGCATGATAAATTTATCTCCCCTTCCCCCAACAACTGGTGTCGTATACCCGTTCCTCCCAATAATTTTTGAGGGTACCTAAAACGACACTTTTATATGACATTAGCGCTTTGGAGCGATGGGGTATATGACGCTAGTGCCATAAAAGTAGTTCAACTAGCGACCAATTCGTTATTTTCTGGTCTGTCGTATTTCCATTCGAAGCTGCTCCAGACATGTAATAGTTCTGTATAACTGCTCAATGCCTCGTCAATAAATGTGGATAAATTCAAAAGTAACAAGATAGGCCAGTTTTTAGCACAAAAATTTTATAAAGTTTACCTAGAAATTTCAGGAGAAGAGGTGAAACTAGTAGCTTCCCTCGTATTTAAATTTTCCTATCTTGTTGCTCTTGAATTTTCATCAATTATTGACCAAGCTTTTACACAGAACAATGACATGTTCGGAGCAGCTTTAAATAGAAATACGACAGGTTTGTACATAAATTGTAGTTATTATTTCTAGGAATATTTAAGGAATATTTGCAAAACATACTTGGGCAACATGTGTGCAGCCTATTTTTTTCCGGCTTAACACAACATAATTATCATTGTTTTTGGATGTTT
The DNA here is from genome assembly GCA_029231635.1 of Ditylenchus weischeri. Lineage (NCBI taxonomy): Eukaryota > Metazoa > Nematoda > Chromadorea > Rhabditida > Anguinidae > Ditylenchus > Ditylenchus weischeri. Next base: position 84,951 of record JAMRYI010000428.1, on the reverse strand, counting down.
AAAATGTATTGTAGTAATTTTTGAGAAAAATAATTGTTAGAATGATATAAGTTTCAAACATCGTAGTAGTCAAAATCGTTTTTAAGTATTTTATATTTAAAGGACCATGGTTTTTGCGCGCAGCGGCATGCGCAAAATTTGAATTGGCGGAGGACAGTTGTCTTTCGTCTCGCACCATACTCTTTCTAGTCGTTCAAAATCACTCCAAAGAGTACAGTACTAACTGCCACTACAGAATTGTCCCCCGTCAAAAAAGTTTCAGACATGCGACTGCGCGCAAAAACCACGGTCATTTGGCATAAGGGCGTTTGAGTTATGACGTGCAAAAGGGCACAAAGTAACTCAAATGACTTATTATGGACGTTTGAGTTACTTTGTGCCCTTTTGCACAAAGTAACGGAAACGTCTTAAAATAAATTTTAATCTCGTTTATTCATTTTTTGATATGAATGTCTATGTCCGTTAAAAATATTAATTGATTATTATTTCGTGTCCCCCCCGTTCTTGTTCTTGGTGAATGCTTGACTTCGTTGTGTAACAAAGTACAACATTTCATTGTTTTTTGTTGTGTTTAGATGGAAGATTTTTCTTGGACTAACACCGATGTGATAGAAAAGCTTCAGCAACTCAAGAACAAGGTGGTCAGGGTGGGTGATGCCGTCTACTACTTCAAGCAACAAAACAACTACAAATGTGCAATCAGGACTATCTACAAACTCATGCCAAAGGAAGTCACAGTCGATTACTACCTCGCTAAAAAGATGTCTTGCAATTTTTTTCAATTGTTTTTCTTCTGTTTCCTGCTTTTAGATTAATTTTTTTCAGACCACCGAATACAAAATTTGGAAATCAAATGCTAGCTGTCAAGGAGAAGGCCAACTACCGAGTCTACAGAAAACAAAAAGAATGACGCTATGTATGCATTGTTCTGTGAAAAGTAAGTTCATTCATTAACTGAATGGCCTTGAATAGGGCGATGGTAAATTTGTTCCCGGTAAATATGTCACCTAGTGAGTACTAGGAATGTACCATGAGTACTATGAATAAGTTTAAAACCGACGCCCTTTTTTCCTGTTTACCTCCATCCGAACCATGTGGATATTACGAATTTACCTGATGCAGATGTAATAAATTATTTAATCATTTAGGGCTCGTTTTCCTCTGGTTCCGTTGCCAGCTCTCTTGGGAACACTCAACCAGGGGTTTCACGCTAATGAATGCCGACTCTATCCAATCAATAAGCTCGTCGCAAGGGACATTGACCGTGTTATGCGCGAGAGAAAGCAGAGTAAAGCAGGGGGTCAATATTATTGTTAGGTTGTTATCCAAGGAAGGCCTTGGGGAATCAGTACCGGAACAACCTAGGGTACCCAGCTTTCTACTCGTAAAACCAGTGGTACAATTAGGAATAGACTTTATTGACGCTGGACAACTTACAATATAAGACGACAAACTATTGAGCGCTGGAGTAGAAGGCGCTGGATCTTCATCTTCGTCTTCACTGGAGTCGTCGCTGTAGCAAGACCGGATGAGCTGGAGACCACTGGAGGGAGTAGGCGCTGGAGTTTCCCACAGGCAAGGCAAGCTTGGACCACACCCATTTCCACCCATCGCCGGCGCAGAGGATAAGACGTGACTGGAGGCGGCAGGCGAAACCATGTGTGAGACTGAACGGCAGGAGGAGGCAGGCACAACCGAGACATCAGCTTGACTCGAATCCTGAAAAATGTAAGCGCTGGCCTGAGCGTGTTCTCGAAGAATCTGCTCGTATCTCGATGGAGATATAATAGGACTGGCGAACGCGCTGGAAGAATCACTGGAAAGAGTCGGTGACTCTACACCGGACAACTGACTGTATGAGTCGGAAGAAATAACACTGGATGAGCCTACATCAGGCTTGGACTCATAAAGAGAAAAGTCACTGGGGAAATAACTGGAATGAAAAGACTCACGGGTTCGACCTGGAGAAATTCGGCCCACGGACTTATCAAGAGAAAGATCACTGGCAAATTCGCTTGCAAAAGGAACATCGGAGCGAGGCAACATCGATGCACAAGAACCAAATTCAGAAAAATTATCCAAGACTCCTTTTATTGTGCTTCGACACCCTCGGCCCAATATTTCTTCACGAGACAAATTCAAATGAATTATTTCTCGGGATATTTCACTGGAAATATTTCCTTATAGTTTCCTATAGGGAAATCGCTGGAAGGCGGAAAAGGAAGCTGGGCAATCCTTACAGCAGAAAAAAGTCCCACAAGAGGCACATGAAAGAGGACAGCATCACGCTCTCTGCAGGGCAAACGGGCAAGGAGCAAGATTCAATAGCTATTCTCTTTCTGTCATGGCATGACGTCCGCAACCAATACTATCGCCAAAGAAAGATGGCCGCCACAAATCTGAGAAATACCTATATGCCACCGCAGATTTACCATCAGACATACCGAGCTGTCATAATGGAAAACAGGGAAAGGTTAATGATGGTTTATTTATGTTCTTACTGATATATCTTGTGTGCTTATAGGTGGTTGTCGTTGGCTGATGAATAATGTGGAGTGGCGTTGTTTGCATCGGATGATGGCTACAAAAAAACAAAAAAGCTGCGCAGTGCTCTCTTTTAATGGCAGATGGAACTTTTGACCTGTGCCGATCGGATTCGTACAAATTTACGTTATTCATGGATTGGTTTGTTTTTTCTCCTTTATCTTTCCCAAGTCAACTGGTTATCTCTTTCCAATACAATGGCGAGTGGATTGCGATCGCAACCTGCCTTATGCAAAATCGTTTGGAGACCAGCTATACCAGCATCTTTAAAAATCTCCAAGCAAAATGGGTAAAATTATGGGTCAAGCCAACCTTCACGACGTTTCATTGCGATTACGAGAAGGCTGAGATGGGAGCAGCAATAAAGGCATTTGGACTAGAATAAATTTTTTTCTTCCTGCTTAATAATAGGTACCTCAGAATATCCGTGGATGTCTGTTTCATCACACCAAGGCTATCCTCCGCAACATCAATTCTCTTGGCTTTCAACAGCAGTACCAGAAGGACGCAGAATTCAACATGTTAGTTCGGATGACAATGGCTCTTCCGCTTCTTCCGAAAGATCAGGCAGCTTTGGCGTGGAAAGATTACATCAAGGAAAAGTTGGAGCAGGCTACCGCATCAAGCTTTTGCAACTATTTCGAAAGCCAATGGTTGAAAAAGAAGGCAAATTCTATGGAATTTTTATCGTCTCCGTCACCGAACCATCAATGTTTGCGAATCCTACAACTCTTTTTTGAAAAATTTGGCTTTTCTTTTTATTTACAACCCTTTCTTGACCTTTCTCATTGCAAACGAAACGGAGTACTTCGACAACCAGGATGCACGCTGATTTACCAATTCCTGCAAAAGCTTCAGTATTAACAGTCCGTCCGCATCATCCAGCTAGAGAGAGGGCAGAAGCTGAGGCCATCAAACAAGATGTACGTTCAGATGAACGAGAGATTAGAGAAATTGTGGATTGAGTTTGAGGTTTGTTATTCCCTAGCTATACTTTTGTGGCCTCTTTTTACAAATATTCTTAAGAGAGCAATGCTACCGCCATGCACGATGTGAGTATTTCCTCGCTGCTGCCAGCCATTTGCTTGCCAGAGCCGAAAAGAAGGAGCAGCGTAAAGCGATGAAGAAAAGAGCCAGAAGAATGAGAAAAGTGGTTGAGAGGGTGTCAAAACGCGCGTCAAAAACAGAGCCAAGCAAAGGCTTTGTGGCAAGTCAAGAGCTTTGTGAGCGTGAGATGCAAGGTATGATTAAACACTTTCTAGGAAACTTCGTAGAAGACTTCATAATCTCTTTATAGAGTCACAAAAGGCAGCGGCGTTAGAAACTTTAAGCGAAGAGGTTAATGAGATGACTCAAGGTATGCCTTGGAATTATGTTCATCTTGCTAGTACTCTATGTATTGTTGTAGACGAAGAAGACACAGCGGCAGCGGAGGCACTCTGCAGAGAAATGAAAAAATCTATCCAAGAGATTGAAAAATCAGTCAGAAGACCTTGTTTTGCCAAGGAGCATAAGACATAACCAAGTTCGTGGAGATTCTAGGCGACGAGAATTGCTTTTATCGGTAACTTTTAATGTTGCTTGATCTACTCTGAAATTAATTTTAAACGACCTCGAGGGGGAACTGAAAATAATCATCTTTGAGTGCGCAAGGACCTAATGGATTACCTACAAGCAGGCCGAGAGGACAAATTTGCATCAGCCATTGGAAGTCCAGTAGAAATTCTTCAGTACGTCGCTAAGCACAGAATGCCGAAAGAGTGGGGAACAACGTTAGAGCTAATCTTAGCAGCACGTCTATACGGGATTAACATCGTCCTTTACTCGCCGGAGAAGAAGTCTCTATTTGCTTTCTACTCAGTAGATTTCAAAGCGGTTGGTGCCTTTATTTGGATCCCCTCGTTTATAGTCATGAAGTTTTCTCATTCAGGTCGATACTCCTTTCAGGCCAGATACGCAAACAGTGATGATCAGGCACACTCAGTCACCATTTCCACATTTTGATGTTGCAGTTGAATGAAAAAAGTTAAAAATAGTTTGTTTTTGTTGTCTGACTTTTGTTTGGCAGTTGTTATTGTTTGTAATGGTGAATAAAGTTCAGGGGTATTTACGGTGAATAAAGTTTAGCGATATAAGTGCAGGTAGTTTGAATAAGTAGATTAGGCTAACCGGAACTCTTTATACGCCACTCGCGAGAACCCCACATGATATGCGTCAAAACCATTTCTTGTAATTTCTAAAACATATTATGTGGTTATCCTTAACGAAAGATAAAAGGAAATCGAAAATAAACGGATATAGTCAAAATAAATGAACGAGATTAAAATTTATTTTAAGACGTTTCCGTTACTTTGTGCAAAAGGGCACAAAGTAACTCAAACGTCCATAATAAGTCATTTGAGTTACTTTGTGCCCTTTTGCACGTCATAACTCAAACGACTACGCACCAAAATCTAAACTTTTTATACACGAAGATGTTGAATATTTATGGCTTCTTTTGATTCGAGCATGACACACAAGTCTTAAGAGATCAGCCACTAGCTAACACTCAATTCAATGCTATAATTACCAAAGTAAATAATCCTTTTTCTAGCTGCTATACAACCAAGTCTTAAGAAAAAGTGATGATGTTAAGCCTATTTTTTCTTTAATTTCCTGGTTAATTATTTACTACTTTTACATAGAAAACGAATTCTCAACAAGTTAACCAGCACTTCTGCCGCAATAGTGATGATACGTTAATGGAGTCAAGAAAAATGCAATTTACCGTATTTCTTCTAATTGCCGCACATGTGCGCTTATTTTTCAATCACCCGAAAATCGGAAATTTTCAAATTCGATCTAGAGACTTTCGGGTGCTTAACCAAGATCTGAAAAGTGGAATCGGTAGAGCTCGTGGGAGTTAAGAAAATGCATCAAACAGCCTAGCAAAATATTCACTCTGCTCCGAGATATAAGTCTTTAAAGTTATGGGTGTGCGGTAATTAGAGACTGTGCGGCAATTAGAAGAAATACGGTATATATTTTTTAAATAAAATTTTAATTAAAGTATTTCTTCTCTATGTTTACTAAAGCGCCATTTTCTGTCGTCGTCGTCGGGACGCGGACAGTTTTTTTTGACTTCGAACCCAATTTTTAGCGGTTTTTAGATAGAAAGCTGGTGTTGATGCTTATAGATGGTGTAAACTAGAGAGCCTCAGCTACAAAATGAGCTATAAAACAGTGGGTTTGGAAAAGTTTAAGGGGCTGAACTGGCCCGGACAAGCTTGGAAGTCAGTTGTTTTCTAGGTGGACTTTTGCATGAAAGTTCGACTTTAAACCAGGGATGAGGTCTCAAAAGTTTGAAAATAAGGACATTTGCTCAAAATAAGGACATTTCAGGGAATTTCTCCGAAATATGCTATTTTATTCAGTGCTTATTGCCATTTTTCTACCAAAAAATAAGATTTTGACGTAAAGTCTTAAAAATAAATAAGATTTGAAGTCCCCAAAATAAGTACAAATTTTATTAATAAGGACAGATCACATCCTTGTTTTAAACCAAAATTTTGGGGCAGTTTTTGATAGAAAGTTAGTGTTAATATTTTCTAAAGTGAGGGAAACCCAGGATAGGGTACTTAGATAGTGCTATGAAGGTAAGAAGTACTAAATAGAGGGGCACCCAAGAGGGGGGCACCAAGGTAGTGTTACTCAGGTGGTAGAACCCAGGGGGTGGCTCCCAGGTGGGTTTGCTCAGGTGATGGTAGCTAAGTAGTAGTACCTAGGGTGTGGCGCCCATGTGGGGGTACCGAGGTAGCGGTACCCAGGTGATGGCAGTAAGGAAAGGGTAACGAGGAGAGGGTACACAGGATTGAGTACCCTCTCCTCATGGATACCCATATGGTAGTACTCAGGGGGTTGGGCTCAAATGGCTGTACTTAGATGGTGGTACCCAAGTATTAGTACCTAGGCGGTGGCGCTAGGTGGTAGTACCCAGGCGGTGGCGCCCAGGTGAGGGTACTCAGGTGGTGGTACCCAAGTGGTAGGCGCCCAGACGTTGGCGCTAGGTAGTAATACTCAAAAAAGGGGAGCTCAGGTGGTGGTACCCAAGAGAAGAAGCTCAGGTGGAGGTACCCAGTTGGTGGCATTCAGGTGGTGATACCCAGTAGTGATACCTAGGAGATGGTACCCAGGAGGAGGTACTCATGTGGTGGTGTTGCGCCGCGTAGCGAGGCGGCGCCTTCTAGTACCGTGTATTTATTTTTTAACCTCCGTCTAGGAGGAGTTTACACGAGTGTGGGAATTCATTGAAGCACAACATAACTCAAAGTTGTGCTTGTTTTCACCTCCATTATAAAATTTGGCGAAAAATAATCACTAGAACTTAACAAAAGTCACTCAGAAATTACAGAAGAAGGGATAGAACCAGCTGTTTTCCTGGTATTGAAATTTGAAGGATACCTGGTTTGGTTTATTCCTACCAGACGTTCTCGAGAAAATTTCGTTCACAACATACCAAAGTGATCAGCAGGAGAAATGCCACAGAACTAGTGCAAAGACTCACAAGACAACAAGCAAATATAACAAAATTTAAGCTAAAACAATTTGACCCCAAAATCTTACAAAAAACCAGGGCTTTTGGACGAAAATTCAGGTGGTTGTGGATTGGTTTCATAATTTTCTTAAAATTTATTTAATTTAATTTATCAGAAAATAAAAATAATTATATCAATATTTAAATAAAATATTCATGCAAATTGTACACCAAAAAATAGTCAAGACTTTGACGAGTCTTTTTTTAAAGCATCTGAATCTTATATAGTATTTGGCATGTGTGGGTGGGTGGGTGTGTGGGTAACGCTTTTTTACTTCGAACGCCAGAACGGGTCGTAGATAGCGAAATCACTTTTGTCGCTAATACCATCGTGTTCCCCAGAATGTCAGCTTTCGTTTTAAAAAAAGAACAGGCGAAAAAAATGAGTTCTAATAGGGGATATACCTATTTTTATGAATGAAGTCATAGTATTTGGGACGGGGAATCACGCTTTTTTCGACTTCGCAGGACAAAAATGGGTCATAGATAGCAAAATCACTTTTGTCGCTAACTTTACCGTGTTGACCAAGATTTCAGCTTTCGTTTAAAAAAAGAGCGGCCGAAAAAAATGAGTTCTAATAGGGGATATAACTATTTTTATGAAAGTCATTTTTCATTGAAAATTTTTCATTGTACTGTAAAATTTTTTTCACTTTTAAATTTGAAATTTTTGGCGTGAAGATGCCATTCGTCTCGAGACGAAAACTATTTGTCGGCCCATCTTCGGTTCCGCTCGCTCATAACTGGGCATGGGAGTTTATCAAAGTTGCTGTCAAATGTGATAGCCAAAATAAAGTTAAAAACATTGAGTGGAAAAAAGTTTTTAAAAAATGGGTTGAAATTCCTTTGGGCAAACTGCTCATAAAATGCCGATCACGCGAAGTGGGTTTACGACCTGATTGGTACTGTAGTGCTGTACTACACTGAACTTCGCTTACATAACGCAGGCGCCCGAAAGGGCGCCAGTTCGCCTCGTTTTAAAATAATTGTATTGATTTCAAACCCCAGCAAAATTAAACCAGAAACGTCCATCACTGACCACGCATCCAGTATACTTCTTTAAACCTTTTAAAAAGAGAGAAAATGCTGTTTCACCTGTGATCTAACAATTATATCTAATGCAGTCTCTTGGGCTTTATCACGTGATATTTTCATTTTCTGATAGTGCCCTATAAAATTTTAAGAAAATTACGAAACCAAGCCACAACCACCTGAATTTTCGTCCAAAAGCCCTGGGTTTTTTGTGAGATTTTGGGGTCAAATTGTTTTAGCTTACATTTTGTTATATTTGCTTGTTGTCTTGTGAGTCTTTGCACTAGTTCTGTGGCATTTCTCCTGCTGATCACTTTGGTATATTGTGAACTAAATTTTCTCGAGAAAGTCTGGTAGGAATAAACCAAACCAGGTATCTTTCAAATTTCAATACTAGGAAAACAGTTGGTTCCACCTCTTGTAATTTCTGAGTGACTTTTGTTAAGTTTTTGTGATTATTTTTCTACTATCTTGTAGCTCTTAAATTTTTTCACAAGTATTGACCAATCATCAAGCAGTTATTCTCAGTTATAACATGCTTTCGAGTGGAAATTAGAAGTGTTCTTCTATTTTTAATAGCAAAACAAACTTAGAGTTCAGTTGAACTGGAAATGTGACACTTTATTATTATTATTTTTTTGCTTAAGCTTATGCTCGACCTATCCAGCGAATGGCTAATTGATGGAATAGAAAAGAAGAGATGGAGAGTCAAGCACGAGCTTATGCAACGCCTATTCTATCCCATGGGGAATGATAACCAGCTGGGTGTTTAATAGCTGCTTTTATTATTGTTTTATATTCTCATTTATCAAGCACCCTTTAATTATAAGTACAAAGCCATTTAAGATGCTCGAGAATTACTCACGGTGCATAATATGGGTTCTTTTCAACGACTTTTGACGAAAATATTAAAAAAACCAGATTGGTTGGCGCCTAACAGCGCCGCAACCGATTGCTAATCATTTAAATTAAACTATGTTAAAGACAATGCCGTTAACCTATTCAAAAAAATGAATAGTTGCCCAGACCGCACCGCGAGGAGGTGGATCTAGCGGCCCATCAGCGCCTTCTGGCACTTTTCATCAGGATTGTTCTAACGCCGGCGTTACGCCGGCGTTTGAGTTTTGGTGGCATTTAAAGGCGTTCTATAAACGCCGGATAAACGCCGGCGTTTGGAATTGCCGGCGTTTATCCGGTGTTACGCCGCAACAAAATCAAACGCCGGCGTTTAAAAGGCGTTACGCCGCAATAAAAACAAACGCCGGCGTAACGCCGGCGTTTGTTAAACGCCGGCGTTTAAAGTCGTTATTAAAAAAATATACAATAAGTATTTCAGTATTTCAGTTTACTTTATTTTTTGAGCAGCATAATGTCTGCATAATGTCAAGTAGCACAATGTCAAGTTTTTATATAAAAAATTGGTAAAGCTGAAAATTTGAATGTTCGATAACATTGTTTAACAGCTAGTAACTCCAATGTAGTCCATTTTTACCGCATATACGATCAAAATACTAAAATGTTCCTTGTTTCTTTTCACGACTTTGGGTCTGCCCTTGTGGTCAATCATGCAAAACTTCTGCAGATTCTGTTCGCCCAATGCATCTGAGATTTGCTTAAAGAATTCTTCGACGTGCCATTCCGTTGTTGGTTAGCAGTACCGTGCAGCTCAGGTGAAAAATTTTGTGTGCTTTGGTTGTTCCATAGATAATTTATCTTTTAAGGAAGTGTCGAAAGACTGTTTTCAATGTTAATAGCAAACACATGGGGGGGGCACGTGCTAATTCTAAACATGAAATGCTTCGATCAAAGCTTCTACTTAATTACAACCAAAAATTCATTGAATGATCAATTTTTTATAGTTAAAAATTTTTTCTTCTGTATGTTAATAAAATTATTTTTTGAAAAACATTAACAAAAATTTTTATCCTAAAAAAATCTAAACGCCGGCGTTTAGCCGGCGTTACGCCTTTGATGAAAACAAACGCCGACGTTTGCTTAACGCCGGCGTTTAAGACGCCGGCGTTAAGGCGGCGTTACGCCGGCTACCCGGCGTTAGAACAATCCTGCTTTTCATGGACAAATTTGGCCCTTTAATCAGTTTCGCTGTCAAGCAAAACTTCTTTTAATACAATATTTTTAACTTTGTTTTTGTTGTCAGGTCTGACAGCAACCTTGACAAACTCCCAAGCTCTTGCCCGAGAAAAAGCAACATATGTCATTCCGTGAGTAAAAACGGGATCAATTAAATCTATGCCAACAAAATCAATTGTTTGGCCTTGGCTCTTATTAATTTTCATGGCAAAGCATGGCTTTAAAGGGAATTGTTTCCTGTACAACGTAAAAGTAAACTTGGAGCTTGTTAGCGTTACTTTTGGAAGTATAACATTTTTTCCGGCGTATTCGCCTGCTGAAATTTTGCATTTCAATATATGTTTGTGGATTGTTTCCACCATAGGTCTTGTGCCATTGCACAAATCGGTTGCCGGATAAAGATTCCTTGTTAGGATACCAGGACAACCTTTTGTCAGTTTGAGTTCATGGGGTAAAAGCCCTGATTCATTCAAAGAATGCAAAAAGAAGATACTCAATGCACCCCTTAGGCTGATCACTGTCGACATGGTCAACACTTAAGAACGTTGCCATTTTATGACCTTTTTTCTCTAATTTTTCAAGGACTTTATTATTGATTGAAAAAACCTTTTCATTTGTTGGATTCAGAATGACTTTTTTGACATTTGATCAAAGTTGCCTTTTTTAATGAATTCACCAAAAATTTCATCGACTACCGTATTGTCTATAACAAGGACCCGGGGCATTATTTTTCAACCCCTCGAAAATCGGGAAATTTTGAGGTCGATCTGGAGATTTTCGGATAAAAATTAAAAATCTAAAAAGCGGAATCCGTAGAGCTCGTGGCAGTTAAGAAAACGCAATAAACAGCTTTGCAAAAAATTGACTCTGGGCCGAGATATATGTCCTCAAAGTTGAGGGGGCCTTATTAGAGCCTTTTTAGAGGAAATACGGTAAGTCGTTTTTGACTACGCAATTGTCTGGAATTTCGACAAACTCATTTTCGTCGGATTTTATTTCTAGAGGACAATACTCTACGGGCACTAGCAGTGATTTTCTTTCTTAAAAGCGATGTTTTGATCGATGTTTTTAAGGACATATCTGAATTTCGACGCAAATAGTACTTTATTTTGCAGCAAATTTGGCCAAAAGCACAGGGGAATCAAGCACTTTCATATAACTATTTCTAATTATGGCTTAATTTTTTTTGAGTTTTGCCGGAACCTCCAAGACCGTCGATATAAATACACCCATTTTTAAGGGTGCCATTCTTCATTAGGTTGATTTTACCAAACACATGTCTAACAATTTTTTCTTGACGCTCATTCATTTTTTCTCGCATTAAATTGCCCGTTTCCAATTCTTTTGCTTTTTGAACGCATGTTATCTTTGATAAATTGTGGCATGTTTGCGGTTGATGAATACCAACCAAGTGAGTACCAAGATATGTCAAAGATTCCAAGGACCCAGTGGCCCCCATTTCCAGATGGAATATGAATTAGAATAGTTATGATGACTTCGTAGTCGTCAATGTCATCTTGATAGAGATTTCGACTAAAAACGCAGCCATTTTAATAATGAGTCGAGATAATCACAACCTTTTTTGCTGATTGCATGCGAATTAAATTCAAAAACGCAATTAAAATATCATCGTTTATCATATAATTATAATTATTGAGTAAACTGTCCGATGTGATTGGACTAATGTAGCCATTGAGTATGGATTCTGCAGTTTGCCAATTTGATCGTGATCCCTCGTTGTGTGGTTTAATGAATGCAAATTTGGCACGATGGACTTTTGAATGCCCGAAGGCGAATTCGGCACAACCTCCCTTTGAACGCCAGAAGGCGAGTTTGGCACAACGGCCCTTTGAACGCCAGAAGGCGAGTTTGGCACGCAGTGATGGGTCCGAGCCCAATTTTCGCCCCCGCCCCGCCCCACACCCCGGGCCTTCAAAAATTTTCGCCCGCGCCCCGCCCCACGGGGCGATTCCAAAAAATCGCCCGCACCGGCTGCCGCCCCGGGGCGGGGCGGGGCGGCCTTGGGGCGGGGCGGACCCATCACTGTTGGCACGATGAAAAGCTAGATTCAGAACGAAAACCACACCATCCGTCTAGCTGCTGATGGTGAAAATATAGATTCAAAGTAAAATAAATATTTCTTCGGCTTAGAAAATCGGGAAGTCCTAAGTTAGCTGGCACTCCTCTATCAATGATTTAGATTTTGATGATGTTGTTGTTATATTCTTTCGTCCTATTATTGTTGGTGTGATGGAATAAACATGGGAAGTGTGAATTTAGCTCTTATATTTTACGTAAATATTGTTTGTTCACGTTTCCGAAATGTTCAAAACTTCCACCGAGAGGTTGCTTTACTATAAAAAATGGTATTTGGGGACTATAAATAAAAAATAGCAAAAAAATAATCATTAGAAAGACGAATTAACTGTATAAAAAACCGGCGACAAAAAAAAGATTTTCGGCGACAAAAAGAAGTCGTTCGGCGACAATAAAAAGTTTTGCCCTGCAAAAACTGGCCAAAAATTGGGAAAAATAAAAAAAACTATTAGAGAGGAGGTAATTAATAGAGAAAATACAGTACCAATGTTATCAAAGATATAATAACAACAAAAATGAATCTTGGTACCATTCTCTTGCCTAAAGTCAGCTACAAAATAAAAAAGATTTTGTCCAAAGATCACTAATTAAAAAAATTAAAAAAGTTTTGACCAAAACTCAATGGGGCGTTTGTAACAAAGCACCCTGTACTTTATTTGGCCAAATGTACAGGGTTCGCCATCCTTGTCGGACTTTTTGTTTTGCTCATAACTTTTTGAATTTATTATGTTTTGATGAGATCTTTTTTTTATTCGATAGAGGACACCATAGGCAATCGAATGACACCAAACATGCATATTAACATTTATTGAAACATCAACAAAAACAGCAGACAAAATCAACAACGAAAACCCAACAAATTTTCATTCAATATTCCCATATTCTTGTTCGACGCTTCTTCCTTGAACTTCGATGCATCGTTGAAGGCGACGGCCATAGCTGTTCATTGCACGTTGGACCATGTCAGGCGGCAGTTCTTGAAATGCTCGGACGATTCGTTGCTTCAGTTCCTCGAGATCGGCAGGCTGCGTTCGGTAGACTTGATCCTTTATCCATCCCCAGAGAAAGAAGTCGCACGGAGTGAGATCAGGCGAATACGGCGGCCAAGCATAAGGAGCAGGACGATTTGCTGAACTTCTTCCCATCCACCGGTTTCGGAACTTGCGGTTTAGCCAATGGAAGACGTCTCATGGTCCAACGTGCAATGAACAGCTATGGCCGTCGCCTTCAACGATGCATCGAAGTTCAAGGAAGAAGCGTCGAACAAGAATATGGGAATATTGAATGAAAATTTGTTGGGTTTTCGTTGTTGATTTTGTCTTTTTTGTTGATGTTTCAATAAATGTTAATATGCATGTTTGTGTCATTCGATTGCCTATGGTGTCCTCTATCGAATAAAAAAAAGATCTCATCAAAACATAATAAATTCAAAAAGTTATGAGCAAAACAAAAAGTCCGACAAGGATGGCGAACCCTGTACTTTATGTCAAAATTTTTAGTTACGCACCGTGTTATATAGGGTAGCACGCGGTCGGGTAATTTGGCTCAACCCGGTTCCCGGGTACCCGGGTTTCCACGGACCCGGTTCTCGGTTCGGGTAGCATTTTACTCGGTCGGGTACCCGACCGGGTATGCGGGTAATGGCAACTTAATAGCCCATACAAAATAAAACCACATATCCCATGCATTTATTATACAATTAACGGTACTTATTCCGTTTACACCCCACCCCACTTTTAAAAAGTGACCCAAAAACACGTTCTAAGCTACTACTTGATACAAGAAACATTTCTAAACAGTTTCCGAGTAAAAAATGAAAAATTTTAACTTCAACTCATAAAGGCCATATGGTCTTTTTATAGCATATTAGAGTCAGTTTTCAATCGTTTTTCACATTTTTTATGCTTAGGCTTAGGCAAGGGTGCCAGCGTATGTTAGAAGGGCTCAAACATGTTTCTTGAAGTTAAAAAAAGTAAGAAAAACATGTGTGAGTCCGTCTATTAAACAACCAACAATTAACAACATGCAGCACAAACAAATAGAACAAAATCAAACATCATCATTTTCCTCCTCGGATTTTTCTTCTTCCTCCTTAAGGTCGGTCGAAATGACTGTATTCCATTTAAAATACGAACCTGTCAAGACAATCTGTGACTTACAAACTTCAAGCAAATTATTGAACTTTAAACTTAAATTAAACTTTTAAATTAAAGGTTTCAAATTTTCTAAGCAATTCTATCCAATGCTTGTTTGGAACCGGAACCGGTCGGTTCCTGGACCCGGTTCTCGGTTCTTCCGGTTCCTGGACACCCGGTTCTCGGTTCGGGTAATTTTGCCAAAATGGCTTCGGTTCGGTTCCCGGTTCGGGTACCCGACCGCGTGCTACCCTAGTGTTATAGATCAAAAGTCGTAGATATTTATGCTCCAACAAAATGTATCTGACTGCTCAACAGTTTAGGATGAATTTGATGAACTCGTTGCTGATGGCAAAGGCCGGATTTCCTAGATTGTATACAATTTTTTTCGACCAGTTTTTAAAAGTTGAAAAGCAGAGCTTTAAAAGGTAACCATGCCGTTTAAAGTACAAGTAAACACTATATTAAACACTTATTTTCAAAGCTTAGGCTTTTTAATAAATCTGCAAAATGAATAGTTTCTGTTGCACGACATTACTCCTTAGCGTGCCCTAATTTTTTCAATAGTATTAGTCGGTTTCAATATCAATTTGAGTGTACTGCTAACACTCTAAGTGCAAATTAGTGTTATTGTTGTTGCTGGTCTTCATTCATTGACTGCGGCCGTATTGTTGTAACAGCTAAGTGGAAATTGGCCAGCTTTTAATTAGCACTTTTTGATTTCCTGTAAAAGTAGGAAACCCCGCCTTCTTTTAAAAAAAACGTGTTATTGACAAAGGAAGGAAACCAAATCTTTTATTTTGGCAAAAATATTCACTCCTCCTAATCATTCTTTGTGGCACACTAGCTGGGACACATATCTCACACAGACTGCTTATATCTATTCCTTATAGGTTGGATTTTGTGTGGGAGTACGTCTTTGAGTATAAAATAGGCAAAATTAGTCCTTGGTTTTAAGACTTAAGATAAGAGCTTAATATTGCCTTCAGACTAAATTTGTCAGACGGATATGGAATAATATGAATAGCTTGAAATTTTTGCTCTTTTTGCAACTTATTGCTTATTGTCGTTCCAATAAATTGAATTTGGGTTGAGCCTTCTCCTCTTTCTAGAAGATTAAAAAACACTTGAACTGAATTATTTATGACTGAGTTCTCTTTTTATCAAAAACTCTGACGACAGCTTTGTTCAAAAACAAATTTTCTCACAGATAAGACCGGCAGAAAAGAACTTCGAAAAGTTATTTAGTAAAATAATACTTTTTCTCCTTGCTTTTTGTTGAGCAAACAACATTTGAAGCTGCAGAACTTCCATTTTTATTTCTTGAGAATATTTTTTATCACCAAAATTTTTTAATATTTCAAAAATTCTCCAACAAAACTCCAAACAAATACATAAGTGTGGGAATTATTTGCCTAATGTTTTTCCAAAATTTGTCTGGTTCAAGCCAAATATTCCAACATTTCCGACTTGTTCTTTAATGCATGGTTTATTAAGACCACAAATTTGTATGTACAACTAATTAGTAGTGTGAGAAGAAGGTTGTCTTCAGCCTGTTGTTGCGTGTATGTATGTGTAATTTGTGCTTTGTCAAGTTTTATATTCTTTACCAACTAAAGCTTCCCCATTTTTCAGACGTCAACTTTCAAGTCGTTCTAATTGAATTGTGTGGTTGACTAGTTCTTGTCTCATCTCTAAAGCAGCTATGATTTGGTCTGGTGGTCCTTGCTTTTTTGTTGCCGTCTACAGTATCGTGTCCAGTCTTTTGCTACTGATTTGCATGGGGCATTCAGCAGCAGCCGCGCCTTCAACTATGCACTTAGTAAGTCTGCACTTAGTAAGTCTATTTTCTTGCAATAATTGGTCTCTATTGTCAAAACACAGAGGTCACCGGAAATAATTCAATAACATTTTTTCATTTTTTTGAAGGAAAACAAATTAAAAATAAAAATTACAAGAAACCTTTTTTGATTAAAAGAGGGTCATTAAAAAAATAATTGTTTCTTAATTTTTAACAAATACTCATTTATTAATATTCATTTGTTAATATTTACATCTGGTATGGCAAAATGTGTTGTTAATGAAAATAAGAGAAAGGTACATGGTAAATTACTGTGTGACACGCTAAATAATTAATGCATGTTTATTTGCTTCCTATCTGATTAATTAGTAACCAAACATGTTTTCAGGAGTCCAGAGTACCAAATGAAAAGCAGCAAAATGTGGTTTGGCCGGAAGAGCGCAGTGAAGTAGACTTCCCTTATCCCGAGCAGCAACTAATACTTGCACCCAAAACCAGAAAAGCTTCCTCATCTGCTCAGGAGTTGGATCGCAACAGCGCTACTTTTATGGACAGGAATGCTTTCAGAATGAGTTTTGGCAAGAGATCTGATGATGCTGGCACAATGGTTGATCCTAATGTGTTCAGGATGAGCTTTGGCAAAAGAAGTCGATGGGTTAGTTATTTTGCAATGAAAAATTATTGTTTATTTGTTTTATTCTATTATTTCTAGGCCTATCCGATTTCAAGAATACCTCTATCAGCAAACACTCCATGGACGTTGTAAAATAAATCCAAAACAAATAACAGCTTCATGAGAAAAAGTAAGATAATGTTTTTAATCCACTGAGATCTCATTAATTGCTACACTCATTACTTCAATTGTAATCGTAATTTGTCACTGTTTGTAATAATATGTAATTTAATTCAACTTATTAGACTAGTGTTTTTAAATATATTATATTATACATATATTGTATAAAGAGTGTTAACACAAAGATTTCAGCAAATGGTGTAATTGCAACGTTTGAAATTGTTTTTGCAAAAACTTAGAAATTTTTTATCACGATTTCCAAAACGTCTAAAAGCGAATTTTCTTACTTTTAGAATAAAATTTTTGATAAACTCGAAAGTTCTTTAAATTTGACTATAAAAAAGAATTCCGGACTTAAAATGGCTTATAGTTGGCACACGTTCTCTATCAAGAAAAGATGTATTTCAAATTTGTGGAGGAGATTTAGAGGTACATTTTGGTACATATGCGTGGTGGAAAGAGTCTTCAGAAAACTCCAAATGACGGAAGCTAGTCAAGTATCATCTTTTATATACTAGCTTTATGTAGTTCTGATAAAGTCCTTCTGCATTAACTGATTGTGCGGCGAGCAACCCCTTTAAGCTTTTGTCTTGTTATGGTACGAACCAGGGCTGCACCGGATATCCGGCATCCGATATCCGATGCGATATTTTTTCATATCCTGTGCAGCCTTGTTTCAAGCCTCCACCGCCTCCTTTCCCATCAAACCTTTTTTTGTACAAATATTGGGAAAATTTCTTTGCTATTAATATGTCAAAGACAAACTATTTTAGTTTTTTAAGATGCAGAATTAAGAGATTATTCATTGTAGCTCTTATCCGGTTTTTGGAAAATCGACTGGATATTAAAAAAGCCAATTCACGCAATTCATTTTCACAACTATCGTTTGCCTTCGCTTCAACGACTACAATAGTAGCTAAAATATGCCTACTTATGCTTAAAGCAAAAGAAAGAACACGGATTTTCTTCTTCCATAAGCTTGAAGGGTTATAGATGCAACATAAATCCAAGCTAGACTCTTGATCAGTGTAGAGACGTTTTGCCCATCTTTAGTGACCAAAACACGGTAGGATACCCTAATATAAGGTTGTTTACCTTGTTACCTTGAGTTTGCCTTTTTTAAATAGACTTTTTTGCTTTTATTTATGATAAAAGCAAAAATTTTAAAATATTTATGTTGCGATGATTGCACTTTAATTTCAAACCTGGTCTTCACCTGACCTAATTCGAACTTTTTCTTCAAAACCACGAATAAAACGAAAAATGAGCCTTCTACGATTCCCGAAATATAATCATTGCTCTGAGTTTCGTAGAAGGGCAGGCAAACAAACGAACCACATATCACTATAGTCAAATCTCCTTATAGTGACACTAATGGGGGTCTTTCTCTTTAGATATCACTTCAGTCAAACCTCTTTAAACCGTTACCCGAAGGGAAAGACCCCAGGTTTGACTGCATAACGAGAGTGTCACTATATGCGGGTGTCACTATAACAAGGTTTGACTCTGATACTATATTGGAGTTAATACGTTCCTTTTCTCGGTCTTCAACAACAAAAACTCCGTTCACCTTCTAAATCTAAGCTTTGTAGCGCTTACACTTTCCTGTCAGGTAGATCTGTTGCTTTTACTGTATCTAGCCGTTCATATTCTAGGATGGTCAATATAAGCATGACTCTGAGGAAAGTGCTAATATCTCCGGGTGTAGGCTGTGTGATACACTTAGGGTGGGTCTGCTGCGGTCGACCGCGACCGCAAAGACCGCAGGACTGCACCATATTCTGGGCTCACGACCGCGACCGCAAAACCGCATTCGATGCCAGACAAAGACCGCACGACCGCAGCAGTTCTTGCGGTCTTTGCGGTTTTTTCTGTCTTGCCCTCTAATTTCGAATAAGTTCAAAATTTGCCGCTGAAGCGAGACACGATCAATATCTTGTAATCTTCAGAATGTCGCTGTTTTGGGATCTCAAACTTAACAAAGCTGCAGGAGGCGGGTCTCTCTTCACCAGGGTTCCGGGGTCGAAAACCGAAGTCAGATGCAATGCGTGCGATAAAGGCAAGGCCACGCTTAAGTTGAGCCATCGAAGTACAGCGCGACTAAGGACTCACCTCCCTACTCATTCCGAATATGACGCAAAGTTCAAAGAAATGGAGGCTCAGCAGAAGGAGAAATTTGAGAGCCAGAAGGGAAGCTTGGATGTCTTCGTTAAACCAATAGGTAGTATTTAGCTTGAAAATAAATTTCAGTATCAATATTCATGAGACCTAGTGCCACTGGACCGAAAAATTGTCCACTTCATAGCTGAAAACAACCTGCCTTCCTCAACAAGAACCTGAAAAGCCTTCAGTTTCATTATTGATATTGTTTCTGTTGGTGAATAAAGATATTATTTCAAGTAACAAATATGATTGATATTTGGCTGCATATTGACTGGAATTCTAGGGGAGTTATCTCAGTCACATGAAAGACCGCACGACCGCGCGGTCGACCGCATCTCGAGCCTATGAAAGACCGCGACCGCGACCGCAATCCACTTTCTGTAAAAAGACCGCGACCGCGCGACCGCACTTGGTCAAATGACCCACCCTAGATACACTACGTTTCATATTTATAACGCCACCCATAATTTTGGGGTTTGAAGCTACGAACAGTGATTTTTTGATGAAGTGGCGCCATTTTAAGATGCAATCTGTCGAAAAAACACGTTTACGACAATAAATAATGAATTTCGAAACCACGGGAAATTTTTTTACTGTAAAAACCAAAAAATGACCGTTTCATATTTATAACGCAACCTGAGTGTTTTTTTTTTGCAAAAAGCATTTGACAAATGACCTTTATTTCATAACAAACAAAAATCAACAAAACAGGATGACATCTCAATAATCTGTAACATGTCCAGAACGCTGAATTACTTGGAAAATTCGATTCTTCATGCTTTCGGCCAGCTTTTCTAACATCGCAAACTCGATACCTAACCACGCACCAAGAATAGCACTCTTTAGCTCCTCCACTGTGGCGAATTGACGACGCATGATGATTCCCCAAAAGTTTTCGACTGGATTAAAATCAGGCGAGCACGCTGGCCAAGGCAAAACATTGATCCCTTCGAAGTTAAACCACGCTGTTGTTTCTCCGCTTTTGTGGATGGAGGCGTTGTCCTGTTGGTAGATCAATGGAATGTGATGAATCTGTAAAAACATAAAATAGGTATGAAAAAACACTAAAACCCAACCAACCTCAACATACTCAGCATTGTTCATTCTTGAGGAAGTGAAGACGAGACAAACCTTTCCATAGTGAGGGAATGCGGCCCACACCATGACACTTCCTTTGCGCAAGTCTCTCCAGTATCCAGTAAAGCAGTCCGGTCCATCCAAATTGAATTTCTTTTTATCCGAGAAAATCACCTAAATCTTCTAATAATAACCCAAGATTGGCTCACCAGATACTCACGTGTTTCCAATCCCGATCCATGTTATTTCTTGCAAATTCCATTCTGGCATCAATGTGACGAGTAAGAAAACAAGGCGCCTTGGCCATCTCTCACGAACGGTGTTGGAGTTCCGCTGAATAGCCCACCAGACGGTAGTTTTTGACACCTCCAACCCGAGATCCTCCTTGATGACATTGACAGATGAAGAAGAATTCGAAGCCCTCTTGCCAATTTGACGCTCATCTTGCTTGGAAACCTTTTTTTATCGTCCCATTCGTTTCTTCTTGCCATAACGCGTTGAATTTTGCAGAAAATTTTGGACAAGACGGTGTGGTCTTTGAAGCTCCCTAGCAACTGCATGAACTCCCTTTCCTGCACTTTGATACGCCACGATATGCCCTTTCTCGAACTCCGAAAGCTTTGTTCCTCGAGGCATTTTCTAAAAAACAAATTAGCGATGCGCGAGAAACAAAAAAAGCACTGAAAAGCACCGTCGTAAATGGCGTTATAAATATGAAACGGCCATTTTTTGGTTTTTACAGTAAAAAAATTTTCCGTGGTTTCGAAATTCATTATTTATTGTCGTAAACGTGTTTTTTCGACAGATTGCATCTTAAAATGGCGCCACTTCATCAAAAAAATCACCGTTCGTAGCTTCAAACCCCAAAATTATGGGTGGCGTTATATGTAGGTGTAGGTCTATCGGTCAACTAAAACTTTTGGTCCGGTAATCGAACCGTAAACTAAAAATAGATGATCGAACCAAAACCAGAAATTTTCGGTTAACCGAAAACAGAAAGAATGTCGGTTTTCGGTTCAATAATACCGGAAATGGTTAACCAACCTACATACCCATTGTGTGGTCTATATATGGCTAGCCTGGTACATCCATACCGTCTTCTCTGGTAAGACAGGTAAAACAAGGAACAGAAATATTTTGGCCGCATAAATAACAGCTTTTTTCAAAAATTTTAAAAGTTATAATCTGATGCACAGTTAAAAGGTCCATAAATTTCTCACAAAATACCGTGTCGATGGTTTTTTTTATGGCGACAAGGGCTGAGAAGGGGAGTTTTTTGATATGTCAAAAGTAGTCTTTTGAGGGGGCAAAGTATTAATTTTTTCAGATTAGTTCCGGCTTTTACCAATTAAAGCAAAAGACACATCTACAAAGAGGGTGTTAATCCACTGTTCTTTGAAATAAATATATGTTTTTTGGTTGCTCCATTTCCTTTTAGTAACTTTTTTGGGTATTAGTAGTAGTCTTCAACCCAATACAATCATTTGATAATATGTTGGGCCATATGTTGGTAGTTTTGTCTATTCTTGTTGGGGTTGTATTGGTTGCTAGTGCGCCAGTGACTGTCACTGATGAAGATGTCAATAGATGCTACACCAACTTAGTCAACAAGCTAAGAATTATTAATGGCGAATTCATCACCCAGGACCAAGGAGTTCAGGTAGTTAAACCCAAAATCTATTTGTTTGGCACTTAGTTTTTTGTAAATCTTCAGGCAAAAAATTAAACTTTTTGCCTGAAAATTTGTTAGTTATCAGTTTGCTCTGGTAAAATTCTGTGTCGATAGAATAATATTTGTAGTTAAGTAGTAATTAGTAAAAAAATAACTTGTTTTCTTATGCAGTTAATAACACAAATACTGTATTCTATCTAATAGACCGGCACTCGCTATTAGCTGAATTAGTAGTTTTTGGGAATTCAAGACGGCGTCGGACGGGTGCAACACTATGTCCATAAGCAGTGTGAAGTTAGCGAATTAAAAAAAGACCTTTTTGTTCAAAACGGTTCTAAAAATGTTGCACAATTTTCTTTCAAATTTAAAAAAATAAAAACCCCCGAAAATCAACAAACAAATAAAGGGCTAAATTACAGTATACACTCAGCACTCGATTCAGCTTGAGGGATTTTTTTTAATTTTTTGCATACAAATGATTTAAAAGTGTAAATAAGCAGTTTTTTTACATCTTTGCAAAAAAAATAGTACACAGGGTACAAATAGTACCTAGGGCGAAATCACGACATTTGGATTTTGGTTCAAAAAAACGTTTCTGTCATTTATGGAGTAACAAAGCCGTAGACCGCAAGTTCAAAAAGTCACAATTGCCATGGTCGTAGACGGCAATGGTCCTACGAAGTTTTTATAACTGGTACCCAAAAAGTTCTGCAACAAACTTTGAGATCTTTTTTAATAATAAAATTTATTTCACAAAAGCATGTTCAACCACTCATTTTGTAGCCTTAATCTTTCTCTTTCTAATGGTATATTACTTTCCCCTTTGTGCTCATTGTTTGGTTGAATAGCGGCTCAAAGAAATCAAAGGAAGAAAAATAATCTTTGCAAAGCATCTCGTTTGTTTATTTTCTCCCCCTCATTTTTGTTCCCAATGGAACAAAGGTCAATGGCCCGGAGTACCGCCGGATGCTCGAAACCGAGGTTCTTCCGTGGGCAGCAGAGAATTTGGAAGATGAATGGTGCTTCCAACAAGACGGGGCGCCATCCCATCGCGCCTACGACACCCAACATTGGATCCACCAACATTTTCCCGACTTCATCAAGGTTGATCCCCACTGGACCAACCCAACTGGTGATTGACCACCCAACTCACCCGACCTGAATGTGATGGACTACTTTGCATGGCCCTACCTCGAGTCCAAGGCCTGCTCCACTCCACACAACTCCATCCAAGCTCTGAAGGCATCGCTGGTCAGGGAATGGGATGCCATTCCACAGGAAATGATCCAATCTGCCATCAACGACTTCCCAAAAAGATTGAAGAAATGTATCCAGGCCAGTGGCGGCCATTTTATTGAGTAAAAGAAAAAGCAAATATACCATTAGAAAGAGAAAGATTAAGGCTACAAAATGAGTGGTTGAACATGCTTTTGTGAAATAAATTTTATTATTAAAAAAGATCTCAAAGTTTGTTGCAGAACTTTTTGGCCACCAGTTAAGTCACTAAGGTTGTCAAATCGAACATTTGAAATCGAATAAATTCAATTAATGTTGAATACTTTTCCAAACATCGAATCTTATATTCGATGATTTCGAATATTGGACGACACTATAAGTCGCAGAGGGTTAGCTGTCTTTACGAATTTCGAAACGCACCTTTGCAGACAATAACCAGTTTTGTTGCATATTTATATCATATACAGTCAAACCACAATGATATGACACCCTTCGGGACTGGGTCTGTGCGACATAGCATCGAGGTCTGACTTTGGGCTACATTTTGGGTCGGGACTGATCTAGGGTATCATATTTTCAAGGTTTCACTGTACTACTATTTTCGTATTTGTTTCAGATGGCTAACACAGCTTTTGACATGTACTTGGTGGAGAACAAAACATTAGAACAAATTGCTGACTATTTCAAAAATAATGTCAACAACCTGGGATTCACTCCTGAGCAGACTGCCACGGTCTGCTCCACTTTACAAATACATATTTTTATTTTACAAAAATAAATTGTAGTTCACTGATGTTTACTCCAAAGTAGTCAGCATTTTGGGAAGCGAAGAAGCCACTAACCAACTTTATAAAAAAGCCCTTAAAACTACTTTCGACTTTATCGCAAATGACAAAGCTAAGGTATGGTCTTTTAATTTTTAAGATCTTTTACAAAAGCCTTGTCAATATTTTTATATTGTTTGTATCAATGTTGTTTTTGTAGACAGATCAAATGATTGGTCAGTTGCGTGAGCAGGGAGCTTCAATAAATACTATCAAGCAGCGAAGTTGTCAATCAATATTTACTCTGACCACTCTAGAAAAGGTAAGAGCAGGGTGAGGATCTCAAAATTAAAAAACGACACTTGGCTCCACTGCAGTGTAGCCCCCATATAAGGCTAAAATTGAAATCACACTCCAAAATATTGATTTCCCGCAGTAAATTACTGATTTCCTGCAGTAAATACCGAAAAGAGAGTATTTCTCGGTGTTTTTCTAGAGTCCCCTTCACACTTTGGCGAAACATATGCGCCGAAACAATCATAAATTGATTTAATTAAAAAAGTTTTTATTGTCTTTTCTGAAAAAATTTATGCTCAAAATGACCGCCAGATTGTAGCGGTCCTTTTGGTAATAAAAAATCTGCAAAAAGATTTTGAAAATTGGGTGTTCAAGTCAATTCAAATCGTGATTTGGGGGTATGTTTCGGGGGTATGGCGAAACATACCCCCGAAACACGATTTGAATTGACTTGATCTTGAATCTTTTTGTAGATTTTTTATTACCAAAATGACCGTTACAATCTGGCGGTCATTTTGAGTATAAATCTTTCCAAAAAAGACAATAAAAACCTTTTAAATTAAATCAATTTATGATTGTTTCGGCACACTTAAGTATAAAATTTATTTTTTGGGATCAACATGCATCTCTAGTTTACAATGAGCTGTCAACTGGCTCAATGTTTTTTAAATGAGGAAAATTTGTTTTTTTATGAAACTATTGTTTGTTTTTTAGACCAATTGTTCTCTCACTTTCACACATCACACCGAGCCAGTTGATAGCTCATTAGAAACTAGAGATGCATGGCTACATGCTGATTCAAAAAAATAATTGGGAAACATCGAGAAATACTTTTTTTGGTATTTACTGCGGCAAATCAGTATTTTGGAGTGTTTTCAGTCACAGCCAGGGTGACCAACTTGCCACTTTTTGAAATTTCTCGCCTCCTTTGGGAAAAATGAAAGGTATCCTTTTTGTCAACTTTTCGTCACCATCCCACTTTTTCAAAAAAAATGCTTACAGTGCCACCTTTTGAAAAAAATTGCCATCTTTTTTAAAATTTGAGGTGGTCACCCTGGTTTGAGACCCCATAAAATACCTGATTTGCCTAACCAATTATTTTTCAGAAGAAGGAAATGACCGTTCAAATAGTTGCGAATATACCGGAGCAGTCTCGTGAGGCAGCCAAAAAAGAATTCAGCAAAATCATGAAGATATAAACCAATAAGGCTATAAGCTGGGGTGTTAATAAAAACTTTTATACCCGTGTTTGTCAACTTATATACATATTATTAGAATTACAAAAAAACAACTTCTTCGTCCATTTCTTCTTCGGTATCCTCATCTTCTTTTTCTACTAAAATGTCATTGTGATTGGCCAGATTGTATGTGCTAGAACACGAGGCTTGATCCATGAGAAGGAGCAGACTGTCCCTGAGCTTACTGGAAGTGATCTTAGCAAAGGCAGCCCCTTTATTGTTCCCTCCTGCTAAATGGCTATGAACTAGTTGGGAGAAATACTCCTGAGTGTTGGAGCTGGACCTGCCTCTGTGCACACAGCCACTCTCAAGGCAACATTTGTGCAATCCACCACTAAAACAAGAGTATGTTGGAGTTTAACGAAATTTATAAATTAACGTTTCGAAAAATTAACGTTCACTTTTGTCATTTTCGACTCAGAATTTTTACTAGCTCTTTTCCAGATAAATGACATTTAAAAGCCAATTTATACAAGTCACTTTTTTGAGAAATATTATTTTCCTTCATTGCAATGATCAGCTTTAATTCCGGTTGGCAAACCTTTTTTGCAGTAAAAATACTTTTGCCGCAAATTTTTTGTCGTAGAAATAGTTTTTGTTGCCGTAAAAACTTCTTTTGACGTTAAGATACTTTATACTCCGCTTATTATTTTCTGCCACGAAAAGTTGTTTTACAGCAAGAAAAGGGGGTTCTTATCCGTTATCCCGACCCCACCCAAGTTTTGATTGTTGAACTTTATTTTTATTTTGACATAAATAAGTTGATTCGCCTTTTTGGCGGCATAAAACATGCATGCATACCAGAGTTTCTTGGTGCAGTAGGACCAAGCTGACAAAAATTTGTTTAATTTCCATACTTTTAGGTTATTTTCCAGTATCCCGGCACACTTTTAAATTAGGGTGGGGTCGGGATAAAGGATAAGAACTGAAAAAGGTTACCCTCAATTTGTAGTTTATCACTTTGGCTACAAATTGGGTGGTAACTTGTCTACCCTCAATTTGTAGCTCATCACTTTGACTACAAATTGGGTGGTAACTTGTCTACCCTCAATTTGTAGCTCATCACTTTGACTACAAATTGGGTGGTAACTTGTCTACCCTCAATTTGTAGTTTATCACTTTGGCTACAAATTGGGTGGTAACTTGTCTACCCTCAATTTGTAGTTCATCACTTTGGCTACAAATTGGGTGGTAACTTGTCTACCCTCAATTTGTAGTTTATCACTTTGGCTACAAATTGGGTGGTAACTTGTCTACCCTCAATTTGTAGTTTATCACTTTGGCTACAAATTGAGTGGTAACTTGTCTACCCTCAATTTGTAGTTTATCACTTTGGCTACAAATTGAGTGGTAACTTGTCTACCCTCAATTTGTAGTTTATCACTTTGGCTACAAATTGGGTGGTAACTTGTCTACCCTCAATTTGTAGTTCATCACTTTGGCTACAAATTGGGTGGTAACTTGTCTACCCTCAATTTGTAGTTCATCACTTTGGCTACAAATTGGGTGGTAACTTGTCTACCCTCAATTTGTAGTTTATCACTTTGGCTACAAATTGAGTGGTAACTTGTCTACCCTCAATTTGTAGTTTATCACTTTGGCTACAAATTGGGTGGTAACTTGTCTACCCTCAATTTGTAGTTCATCACTTTGGCTACAAATTGGGTGGTAACTTGTCTACCCTCAATTTGTAGTTCATCACTTTGGCTACAAATTGGGTGGTAACTTGTCTACCCTCAATTTGTAGTTCATCACTTTGGCTACAAATTGGGTGGTAACTTGTCTACCCTCAATTTGTAGTTCATCACTTTGGCTACAAATTGGGTGGTAACTTGTCTACCCTCAATTTGTAGCTCATCACTTTGACTACAAATTGGGTGGTAACTTGTCTAAGGCCCTGTTCACAATGGTGGACTGTAAATTCAACAATCCTCACTCGGAAATGACCGTAACTTTTTTTTAATTTTCCAAAAATCATTCTTTTGGTGCCATCTTGTAGCTGAGATTCAGGGCTACCAAATAAATTATTGATCAATCAGGTTGGGCAGTTTGGGAAAAGTACGAAGACGCGCCGTTTGGCGCCTAATACATTAATTTTGAACAATTTTTTGGGTCTCATGTTTGATGACCCCCCTGAGCAAGCCTGGTTTTGCCATGTTTTGAGGTAAAACTAAAAATTTTAAGCATCACATGTCAATTCTGATGAGTTTTCTGAACTCTACACCCTGGTTTACTTTTAGAGACTTTGAGAGCAAAATGATTTATAAATGGGAAGTGGGTTAAAAAACGTGACGGAAAGTTAAAGTTAAAAGTTGATTACAGAGAATCCTATTAAAAACTATACGTAGATTCAAATTTTAAAAGCAGATAAAAAAATGAATATTGTAAATAATTTCAAAGTACAAAAGTGTCTCTCGCAAATTTAAGATCTGGAAATGCAGCTGCGCTAAAAAACCGTGGTCCTTTAAATTTCTGAAGCTTTAAAGAAGTACCTTTGAAAACTTACTTGACTAATTCAGGTGCCATAGATCCCACAACTAAATCATTTCGTAAAATGGGCGATGGTATCCTCCTATAAATTAATTATAATTATATATTATTATAAACAAACGATTGCTCAGCCTTTTTTATCCGTGTATTGTACCATTTTTTGTAAATCTTGTTTTTTTACATTTCCGAAAGAACCTTCAGGGATATTTTTTCTTGAAAATTTTCAACTACTCAATTTTAACTGACCACTTAAAAATTTGTTCAGCACTTACATAGAGAGTGTGTTAGGCACGCAGCCGTTCAACTTGCTTAACTCCATTGATTTGGAGTATTTTCTGTTGATATATGGTCTCAGGTTTTGTTCATTGATGAGCACCAGAGATGAAGACGGTGCTTCATAGCCCAACGGGGCTATGACATCAGGTGAAGAGGACTGAGCCCCTTCAGCCTCGTCAGCCATATCTCCTTGGTCTTGTTCACCCTCTTCTGGATACAAACTCAGGGCTATAATCAGGGAGTCTAGTAAACTGGTCCTCTGCTCTCTAGCCTTGTTGATGGCCACATTCTCTGCTTCAATAAAGCTATTAGCATGCTCTTCTAGTTTTTTGGCCAAACCACATGAATGTGTGGAAACAGTTCTGAAAATGGGTACAATACTTGATGAAAATTAGTTTTTAGTAGTCATGGCCACTTGAAATGTATGGCCACCTAAAATGCTACATTTCCAGCAATAATGAGCGTTCAAATTAAAATTGTACATTGGCATGACTTATATTTTTGACGAAACGCCTTTATGAGGTTTTACAGAGCAAAAATCTAGCTTTTAGGCATTTTGAACTAAAAATAGTACCTTGAGAGGTCATTAGCCAAACTGTAGGAGGATACCAAGTCCAGCTCTAGTTTTTCTATGGGCTCTGCCAAGTCTATTATGATTGATTCAGAGGTAGTATTCTTTTGGTTTAGATTAGATAAAATTGGCTGTTCTGTCCACTCTTTCGGCTGTTGCTCTTGTAAGAGGTCTTCTTGTAGAGTGGTGGCTGGTAAAAGTATAGATTTGCAGTCATCTGGTTGGTCTTCTGTAGAAATTATTTTGGCAAGCTCGTGAGTTAGCACCTCTTTGAGTATGGCTGTCGACACACTTTTTGGGACTTGAGAACGGAAATTGAAAGAGAAAGAGTTAGTGGCTGGGACTGGTGTAGTGCTGGAGGGTAGGATAAGTGGAGAGCTCTCTGTGGCTGCAGTTGCACCAACCAAACTATTTTCCACTCTATAGGTAGACGTTCTCGACTCATGCGAACGAGATCTGAAAATTTGAATGTAATTAAGAGTTTAGATTCATCAAAGTTTTATGTGCTAAAGTCTTAATTAAGTTGCATCGCTTGGGTTCGAAATCTATGGTATTAAAAGTAGGGTTGGATCACGTGGTAACCGCGTCGGAACAAAGGTCCAGGCCTGAATTTTTACTATAAAAGTATGTACAGTCAAATCTCTAGTTTTTCAAATCTCTAGTTTCGTCTTAACGAAACCTCTGGAGACCGGACAAGAGTCTCGTTAAGTTGGAGGTTTCCTTAAGTGGAAGGTTCGTTAAGTCTGGGGTTTGCGAACGATTTTTTCAAAAGTTTCGTTAAAACGAGGTCTGACTGTATTTAATTAACTATAATATGGCATGTTAACTATGTAAGTCATGTTTTTGAGGTAATACGCGTGTATAGGAACATCATAAATATAAGCATACAGTCAACTCTCGATATAACGCCACTTCGATATAACGCCACTCTCGATATAACGCCACTTTGAAAAAAATTTGGTTGGCCGGTAAAGAAATAAGGCAAATTATACTCTCGATATAACGCCACTTGATATAACGCCACTCTCGCTATAACGCCACCCGTCGGCCGGTCCCAACCCATAAAAGCACTCTCGATACAACGCCACCTCTTCATTTTGTAGAATTTTTAAAAATTTAAAAATAATTTGGCGCGTTAGTCTTGCCACGAAAATTTTGGTGCTACGAAAACAATTGATCAGTTGGCAATATTACAATTTTTATTCTCGCTTTTTTGCTCTCGCTTTTTTTTGCTCGCACTTTTTGCTTTTCAGTTCTCAATGTCAACTCCGAAGAAGCGCAGTGCTGTCACGCTCGAAGTGAAGAAAGCGATCATCGAAGCCGCTGCAAACAACAACAATCAAACGAAGCTGGCCGAGCAGTTCAAGATTCCGCGCACAACACTGAAGGAAATTCTCAAGAATAAAACAGCGATTCTGAAAGCAATCGAGGGAGGAGGCAGTGCAAAGCGGGCGCGCCTCAAGCCGGGAATGCACAGCGACATGGAACAAGCGCTCGCCTCTGGATCAAGCAAGTCAGAAGCTCCAATCTTCCGGTCAGCGGTGAGTTGGTTAAGGTAAGGATTCCTTTCCATCTTTTGTTATACATCGGATATTTAGGAAAAGCATTAAAGCGTCATTGCTCAACATCGACGGATTCGAAGCAAGTGAAGGATGGTTGACGAACTTCAAGCTTGCGCCACGGGCCTCTTCGTCGACACACGGTGAAGGTGCGGAGATGTGGGACTTCATGGCGGTGGATGCAGATGTGGTGACAGGTTGGCTTTATATTTTGTTCCTTCTTTAGGCTCTCCATTGCAGATGGCTTTCTACTCTCGAAGAAATCGTGGCAGAAGTTCAAGAAGATCAAGAAGCGGAAGTCAACAAGCCAATGGACGTGGAGGAAGTGGAAGGAGAAGCCGGTCATCACTGTCAGGAAGCACAGTCCGCCTTGAATCTCGTTCGCCGCTATGTGGAGCATAACTTCGACGATCCCGCCATTCTGAAGTGCAGCGACCAACTAGATGAGGCTTTTATCAGAGCGCAGAAAGAAGGAAAACAAAGCCGGCTAACTGATTATTTTTCTTCTAGTGTTATTGAATGAATTGTTATGTGATGTGTCTGAATAAAGATTTTATGTAAAACTCGGTATAACGTACTCTCGATATAACGCCACCCTCGATATAACGCCACTTTGGGCCGGCCCCCAGGGGTGGCGTTATATCGAGAGTTGACTGTACACGAAACCACCAATTCATCTACACTTAGAAAGTCAAGCATTGTCGCCTCAGAGTATATTTCACCAAGCTGTTCCAGTTCCGACCAAGCATACCAAAACTCGCCCATGACTTCATCATCGCCAGCGCCTTCTGCTTCTACATCTGTGTCGAGTTTAACCAGATACATGTACACACGGCAAGCAATTAACAGGTTTACTTTTCATCGCCATTGTTTTATTGGGGAGCTATTCCCAAAACAAGCGCGTCTCAACAGCTTAGTGAGATTGAGTTTGAGGCAAAATTGCTTGACTTCCTTAGTATAGATGAATCGGTGGTTACATGTATGTTTATACTTATGCTGTTAGTATACACACTTATTTACCTCAAAAACGTGGTGGTGCCCTCTTGCTTGCTGAAATCATACAGGATGTTTCGAGAACCGAAGGCAGTGGTGAAACGACACCCCCGACTTAACGAAACTCTTGTGCGGTCCCCAGATGTTTCGTTAAGACTAGGTTTCACTGCAAATTTCGTCAAGTCGAGGGCACACTTATTTGCAAATTTTAAAAAAGTTTCGGTAAATGGAGGGTTCGTTAAGATGAGGTTTGACTGTATATCAAATTTTTAAATCCTCTTTTTTTAATTGATAACACGAAAAGGTAAACGTATGAATCAAGTCAGAGGAATAATGTGCTTCATACCTTTGTCTTTTTATGCTACATTTTAAAAAGATATTGCAACAAATGGTAAATTCTTTAGAAACTGGAATAGCAGGGCTACCTAATGGTGTTATCAATTTGTAAAAAAAAGATTTAAAAGTTTGAGAAAAACAGGCAAAACGAAAATCTGTAACAAAGATAAATGAATCTGTGACAGAAAAATGTTTTGCTCTTTGATAATTTCTCCCCAGCCTGGTAAATATACAGTCATGGCTAGCACTGCCTCAAAAATACTTATTTCACTGCAGTCAAATGACGCAAGAGTTTTGTTGTGTTTTCCAACCATTGTAAGTTTCGGAAAAAACCCGTATTTTACTTTCTTAATTCCTTTTTGAACACAAAAAAATTTAAGGTCGATTTAAAATTTTGACATAAGTGTCTAATTCGCTGCCAACGAAATTAAATAATTTTATACGTTACTAACAAACCACGTACAATATGACCACCACTACCATCATCACATGTGAGTGTCAGTCTTTTCCTGATACTTCACTAACAAAAGTACTGGAAGGTGGGTGTGTATGTGAGTGCATATACAAATGATAATAACGACAACAATAATTGTGCTGGTGGTCTGCTATTGAGTAGTAAACCGGACACTTCTCAGCCCTGCTCCTGTGCTGCTTGTGCCTGTGGTTGTAGTAGTTGTTGAGCAACCATTGGTTGTGGTGGTTGTTGTGCCCGACATGCAGGCTTTAGGAGGTGATCTGACAACAATTAACTTATAAATGACTTCTCTACATGATCAATTTTGCGACTAGACCTTAGGGAAAGTATGATAATTTGATCGTTTAATTTTTTTTCTTACTTATACATGTATTATTTACGAATATGGATATAATTTTTTTAATCTAGCTTGATATCGGAGATGTAACCCAGCTTAGTAACTTAGCTCTTATAAGAAGCAACCTCCACTTTTTTCTTTTAGGGTGAAAAGCTATGGCAAAAACAAAAGTCTGGACAGGGAGGGGTGTTTTTTATGTTGTTGTTGGCTTATGACCAGGGTGACCAGTGGCATTGCCGTTATTTCGCACACTTTTGCCGTTATTTTTTTTTGAAAATAATGACACTTTGTCTAGTTTTGGATTATTAAATTAAAAAATGCCGTTATTTTGGAACATGTTGCCGTTATTTTCAAAATTTGAGTTGGTCACCCTGCTTATGACAGGATTTAAGGCAAGTCGCATAGTGGGTGTAATAGTCAGAGTTCTTAAGTTACATGAGCATGCCTGATGTCTAGTTGAATTTTGAAGAAAACCCCCATATACCGTATATATTGTATCAATCGGTCCTTCTCTAACAAACGACCCCCTACAGGACCTATATCTCAGCCTAAAATTAATATCTTGCATCATTCTTCACTTCTTAACTGCCACGAGCGCTACAGATCAACATCTTTTAGATTTTGGTTGAAATTTCAAAATTTCAAAATCGACCTAATTTTTTTGATTATGAGGATGTTAAAAAATAAACGGTCCGTGCAGTTTAATACAGTAAATTGCCTGCTCTACTTCTGTTAAAGGCAAATATTATATTGCATAAAAATTGCTGTTTTTTAAGAAATTTGGCTAAAATGCGTTACACAAACTTATCCAAAAATTGAGTCCAGCTAAAATAACTGGTGTTGCTCTCGAAAAACCCTTTCATTATTAGATATAATGTTACATTCAGTGCTTATTTTCACTTATGTTGTTGCTTCCTTTAGTATTTTTCAACTACTCTTCAAAATTTAAAATATTACATTTCAAAAGTATGGCAAGTTTGAAATAAAATGTTAAAAAATGCTAATTGTTAGTAAGGGATTAAGTGGAAGAGTAAATTTTAATACAGCTACTACTACAAAATACAATGCACAAATTGTTGTTGTTAGTCGAGTACTACCCAAAATATATGTACTGTTTAGATAGTGAGGTTAACTAGTAAACCCACTTTTGTTCTGCTGATGTTTTGCGGACAGAGCCATAGTGGTAATAGTCTTGTTTGGCTCCAGTACAACAAACATAGTTCAGGAAATCGGAAAAGGCTCTTGTCTGCAGTTCACACGCATAAAAAAGTTTAAACTTTTCAAGGGATTAGTAATTACCAATTGCAATCTCATCTCTTTGTTCAGTGAAAAATAGATGACTGGATTTATCATGTGTGTGGTGGAGTAGAAAAAACTATAAAAATATTTATGACTGCTATTGTTTCTACAATACTTCATACCTATTGAAGAGAACAACCCATCTGTAAAAAAACATTTATGCATATCTTTCAGTGAATTAGTCTGAAACTTTTTTTGAGTGAATTAGACGAAAGTTGGCTACTTTTTTTGCTGCTTCATTAATAATTTTTTCTGCTGTGAATCGAAAAAAAAATTTGCCGAAATTGAATAAATTACTAAAAATGTGTTAAATGAGAAATGGTGGGCTCATTGAGAGCTGCTTAATTGTTGAGGACAAGGGTGTCAGCTTATCTAAAGGGTAGGTAGGTTAGCCAAGTGTCGGCTTATCAACAGTATGAGTGTTCATTCATTTGAAAATGTCAACTAGCTATACGAGCAAAATTGAAAACGTGAACAACTTTAAAAGTTATATTATTAAATGTTGACAATTTTTTTTAGCAAAATTAACCAACTTGTTCTCAATCAAGAAGACGTGGTATAGCAAGTAGTAAGTGCTCATGTACAGGTAGAATATGACTGCAATCACGGATATCTGAACCGCAAAATGTGATAAAGGTTTTTTCGGATGTTAGTAGCTCCAGAGTTTGGATCCACTCGATTTATCCATGTTAAGAAATCTACTTTATTATATCTTATTTTGCAGCCGTATTTCTTTAGCTACAACATGACAGAAATGCCAGAAAAAAGTAGAGACGAAGAAACGGGACCAGGACGGATTTCAGGACAGGATTTTATGGTCTGTCCAAGACCAGGATCAGGACCAGGATTCGAAATTCTAAAAACCAGGATCCTGTCGGGATCCTGGTCCAAAAACCAGGATTTTCGTTAAATTCCAGAAATCCGGTTTAAACTGCCAGAAAAATTTTTATTGATACTTTTCTACATTCATTACATCCAGTGCTCGGAAGTCGTACTCGTACTTCGTACTCGTACTCGTATCGTACTCGTACTACGAGTACGAGTACGAAGTACGAGAGAGAAAAAAAGTCGGTACGAGTATGAGTACGAAGTACGAGAGAAAAAAAAGGTCGGTACGAGTACGAATACGAAGTACGAGAGAGAAAAAAAGGTCGGTACGAGTACGAATACGAACTACGAACGCTAAGTACGAGTACGAAGTACGAGAACCAAAGTACGAATCGTACCTTCACTGAGTTTTTGCATGCGAGCATTTTTCTGATTCTTTATATGAATTTGAAGTTGTTATTTGTTTTTAAAGTATAAATTTGGAGACAAACGCTTACGAACTAGAATACTTTTGTCATTCAACAATTGAGTCAAGTCATTCATCAAAGTTTGAACAAAAAATTTAATCCCTTTTTTATTATTATATATTCTCTTTTTTCTTCTCATAGTACTTCTCAATTAATTTAACCCACTATGTATAAAAAAGATTGAAAATAAACAAAACATTGAAAAATAATAATACGACAAAAGTACGAGTAAAAAAGTCGAATACGACAAAAGTACGAGTAAAAAAGTCGAATACGACAAAAGTACGAGTAAAAAAGTCGAATACGACAAAAGTACGAGTAAAAAAGTCGAATACGACAAAAGTACGAGTAAAAAAGTCGAATACGACAAAAGTACGAGTAAAAAAGCCAAGTACGACAAAAATACGATACGAATACGAGTACGAATCGTTTTTTAGCTCGTACTACGAGTACGAATACGAAATACGAGACCAAAAATTTAGAGGTACGAAGTACGAGTACGAGAGAAAAAAAAAGGTCAGTACGAGTACGAATACGAAGTACGAGACCAAAAAATAAGAGGTACGAGGTACGA
The DNA here is from genome assembly GCA_029231635.1 of Ditylenchus weischeri. NCBI lineage: Eukaryota > Metazoa > Nematoda > Chromadorea > Rhabditida > Anguinidae > Ditylenchus > Ditylenchus weischeri. The sequence goes on along the minus strand of JAMRYI010000428.1, from coordinate 49,233 downwards.
CTACGAGTACGAGAGCAAAAAAATGAAGGTACGAAGTACGAGTACGAGTACGACAAAATTCAAAAATTCCGAGCACTGATTACATCCAGTAAACAATGTTCAATAACAATACTTCAACAAAGGGAGCGATTTATTTAAGAAGATCAATATTTCTGCTTTTTCTGGACTCAAAAAATGCAAAGGTAATTTCGATCAAAATTCGTTTCAAGATGACGTTTCGAAAAAATATCATTTATATTTACCAAATTCGACGACCAGGATTGGCCAAAATACCAGGACCAGGATTTTTTAATTTGACCAGGACCAGGATTTTGTTTTATTGATAAATTTCGACCAGGACGGACCAGGACAGGATCCTGTCCTGTCTTCGTCTCTAGAAAAAAGCCATTTCCGAGTTAGGGGGCATAAAACAACTCATTTGATTGTAAACGCGGTTTTAATCTCAAACATTTTTCTATTATTTTTTGGAGTTAGGGAGACATGTTTGAGTTAGTCCTAATGTATGCTGGTCCAACCTGTGCCCAGCTCTTAAAACAACATAGAAAAAGTTAGGCCAAATAATTCGCGGGGTTGTCTTTGAGGGTAATTTAAAAAGCGTTGATTGCCTAAGCAAATATGTGCCTGCACGCTGACCTAATTAATACCTGCAAAAGGATGCGTTGTTGCTGACGATTGGAGCGTCTGGAGGCCAGCTCACGCACATCGTTGCTGATAGCTTTAGAGCCCATGCGCATTGACATTTCTTAAAGCAATCTACATTATAAGGACTGTATATTTGACAAAAACGAAACAAATTTTTGAGATTTCAATTCTGATTTTTCATAGCATATTTTTTCAATTTTCGTTTATCATTTTTGTTTTGTTTTTTTTAAAGGACCATTCCAGTCTACGGCCACTAGTTTCGTATGCTTGAATTGGCGGGGGCAGGCTTTTACTCTGCAAAATGCACAAAAAATAATTTTATGACTGTTTTTAATCACTTTATAGTTCAAGATAATAGTTACGTGCATCTTTGGAGTAAAAAAGGTGTCCCCCGCAATTCAAACATGCGAAACTCGAGGCCATAGACGGCCATGGTCCTTCAAACTATTTTTTAGGGTTTTATGTTAACTTGCTTTTTGTTATCATGCGTTTTCAAATAATATGACAGCTTGCTTGAATAATTAAGTTACTTTTTCAGACACTTGAAAGCATAGAAATGCCCTTTCAAAACGGGGAAGCTAACAATTTTTCAACAAAGAAAAGTCTACTAAAGCATGTTTTCCCTTTTTTATAAAGTCGGCGGATGTGAAAGTTTATTCCAAAAATGATGCTTCATAAATGCTGTTGCGAAGTATACTTCCCAGCGCACCAGCGTAGGTGAAATTTAAGTAGTTAAAATAATTGTAAAAATCGTACCTTATAAAATCGAAAGTAGATTGCGGTCATTAAAAATAGGTTAGCCGTATTAAAAAAAATTAAAAAATCTCAAAACATATGCTTTTTAAAGTTTCTACTTTGAGCACTTTCTGTTCTGCGATCGCTAGACATTTTTAATGCTTTTTTCTCAGTAAAGAAGTCTCAAAGAAAAACTCAGCTGCAATTATAATTGTTCGCCTTTTTATCTTGAACTTTAGATTTCCAACTTTTTTATGCAAGACCAAAAAGGCATCAAAATGTTTTTTTTTTGTTAAAAAGAAAGAATGTAAAGAGAAAAGCATTCAAACATTTTTTTATCGAATAAATAATGTGTGAAACCAGCCAGTAACAAAAGCACAAAAAGAGGTCAGAATTCGAAAACCAAAAAGTTGTTTGCATCCAAAGTAAGACTTACCCAAAAGCATCGTGGATGCCCTAAAATATCTTGTGTTAAAGTTTTTTTGAATTCAGTTGTATCCACAACACCTATTTCTAAAGCAGTTTGTAAATGCGAAAATGTTTTAAATACTACAAGTGCACACACACCACTCAGATTAAAGAACCACAAGCGGGATAACCACACACAAGCAAATGTGCATCAAGACAAAGACCAGAAAAAATGTGTGTAATTGTGCAAAAGTAAGTAAAGAAGTAAAAGAAGCCAAACTGATACAGGTGTGGACAATACTCTACGGGCACCAGCAATGATTTTCTTCCTTTCTTCCTTTTTGATCGATGTTTTTGAAGGGCGTACCGTATTTCCTCTAATTAGCGCCCCCTGATTTCGTGTTTGGCATTGTGTTTTAGCCCACTTTTGATCACTTCTCTCAGGCAAGTCCCACCCATTTAGTAGCTCATCTTTCTAGCTACAAAATGGGTGGTAACTTGCCTGAGAGAAGTGATCAAAAAATGGGCTAAAACACAATGCCAAAAACACGATTTTGAATCGGGGGCGCTAATTAGAGGAAATACGGTATCTGAATTTCGACGCAAATAGACTTTATTTTACAGCAAATTTGGCCAAAACCACAGGGGGATCAAGCACTTTCATTCAACTATTTCTAATTATGGCTTAATTTTTTTTAGTGTTCATGACGTGATCTGAATATTTCTTGCAGAAAATTGCCCTGGTCGACTAAAATAACCCAAACTTTTGTTGAGCCTAAAATTGGGCATTGCTCCCCCAAGGCGTTCAAAATTTTTCGAGAAAAGTTCTCAAAACATGGTAAAAAAACATTATTTAAAAAAATAGGACCATCATTAGAAAAAATTATCTAAAAGTGTATGGTCCTCACTGCAATTTTGACAAAATTTGCTGCAAAATTTGAATTATTTGCTGCAAAATTTAGATACACCCGTTTTTTTTAGCTTTCTGCCTAGTTCTAACAACAAATTAGAGGCCATCAATATTATTTTTGATGCGAAACGAGTTGAAAAGGGAAACGGTCGACTTTTTTTGTCTTTTTGCTTTAAATGCCGCAGTATTGTCCACATCCTTGGTCTATGTTGTGTGTCTATTTATTGTGTCTATTACTACTACCTTTGCCATTGGGAGCGGGCCTTCAAAGCAGTGCCATGACCGTGCTCTTCCGTTGGGGCCGAAGATTGGCTTAAATGAACCATTTTAGACGGTGTGATGGTCATTGCTTACACTACAAAACAGCTTGCCACCCCATTCTAACCCAAAATAGACCTATTTCAAGAGAGAGAGAAGTAAAAGCAGCAATAGATAATTGAGAGCCACCCAAAGGAAGTGTGGAAACACACAAGTAATTAACTAACCAAATTGGCCAAATCAACAGCCCAGAACCAAATAAGAAATTAAAGATACTGCTGCGTAGAGCACAGCTTTTTGCTAACAAATGTTATGGACTCAAATAAACCACTAGCCGAATTTCTTGTAACAATACAAGAAATATTTATTGATTTTTTGGGCAAAAAAGGAAACTTACATTCGAAGTGCTAGTTTGCGTTTATGCCTTCGGTACAGCTGCAATATTACTTGTGTTAGATCATCATCTAAGCAACTTTTTCAAAGTGTTATGAGTATTACAGTAAAACAGTTGTGTTAAATAACAATCAAATTTATTTAACGGTTTTCGTTGATCTGCCTTTTTCAAAAGAAAATTTATGAAACTATTTTTTATTATTTTATTTTTATTTATTCGGTGTTTATTGGTTTGTAACATAATTCATGACGGTTTTTTATACGGTTTTGCATTCATTTATTATCTTCCATCTTTCAACAGTAATAACAACAATTCAATCGATTATGTTTTCTCCCTCAGTTCTAACCACTTCCTCCCATGGCTTCGCCAAAAGTCAGCCGGTCTGCTATCGAAGAAGTTGACGAGCCAATTTTCGAGATCCTCATCATTGTCGAATGTTACACCCCGAATTTGATTGGAGAGCGAACGAAAAAGGTGATAATCAGATGGAGCCAGGTCTGGGCTGTAAGGCGGATGCGGCAAAACCTCCCAACTGAGCTCCTGAATGGCCGACTTGGTGAGCTGAGCAGTATGAGGTCAAGTGATGTCGAAAATGCAGATCCTTGTCCACTTGACACTCCATCGTTTATGCCTACAAATTACCAAGAATTGATCATTCCAGAAAAACAATAACAAAGATCTTGTAGAGCAAAGAATGAGCTTTCCATCGGTATGTAAAGTATATCGCATATGTGTGATAATTAGCAAATTAAATTCATTACTAAAAAACCGCCATGACTTATGTTACAACCCAATATATTCAAATATCAGGGTTTGAAAGAGTTCTTAATTATAAGTCTTTTTCTTATTTTTAGACCCCAACATCTTATTTAATTTTGCAATGCTAAGACAAAATAATATTTTGGGTGAAAATAGAAATAAAAAACATCTAAATCTTATTTTCGACCATTTGTATTGTTAGTATTGTCCATTTAAAAAGTGCCCTTATTCTTAAAAAAAGAGATTATGAATTCTCGTCATTTAAAACTGACCTGAACCAGTGTTATTGGATTGCTTATGGAGAGTATGGCAATAGTGGTCAACTCTAGAGGTGTGTAAGTGAAAGTGAACACATTTCGGGAGCCTAGCCAATTAGCTTCTCTTTCTTCTAAAGCTGATTAGGTGTTAAATACCTATTGACTGGTGCGCATTCAAAATGACCTGGACTTTCAAATTCTCCATACCCGAAAGTGTAGAATTGGTTGGAGCGTAAAGGTGCAATTAGGCAACAGAACTTGAGCAGAATATAGGCAGTGTTAAGGGCAAAGAAGGTGGACCAACAGAATACTGTGAAGCCTGCAATGCAGCTTTGACTATTTTTTTAAGTAGTAATATGGGGTGACTTACGACGAACCCTCCTGACAGTCATAATCATGTTATACCTGAAATCAACAATAGGAAAAAGTGATAAAATATGTGATTGACCTGCCGTAAAGCATAATGGCAACTAGTCTATCTAAGCAAATGGCACTCATATGTCTGAATAGGAAATAAGTAGTTGGAGCTTATAATACCACTGAAAACACCAACGTTAAAGTGATTGACCAGGCTGTCCAGTCTATGACGTTGAAGGCACGCACCTAAACATGGTCATATATCACTAATATAACTTCAATATAATCCGACCAGGAAAGTGATTTGGTTGGCCGACAATGAATAACAGAAATTTTAGTGACATTTTTTTTTGAAAAAAATCGATATACCGTATTATCTCTAATAAGACCCCATGGGGCCTTATTTTTCAACACCTCTCTGGAGGTGGGGCCTTATTAGAAGGTGGGGCCAAAGTGGGGTCTTATTAGAGATAATACGGTAGTTCTTCTGTGACCGAAATAGTCTACCACAAATGCAAAAAAAAACAATTTTGCTTAAAGGTTTTAGAGCAAGTTTTTGTTCTAAAAAATATTTTTTTTTTGAATTACGAAAGCTGTTTTCAAAACTAATTTTTCGGGTATTCAGTTTTGAGGATAAAGAAGAAGATAACAAACAGTTTCATTTTTCGCCATTTATTATACTTTGTGCTTGTTTTGTCTTCAAAAAGTTACAGACTATATATTGCGGCTCTAGATTGGATGCAACTTAAAAATTTACACCAGTGGAATTTTCAATTTTCGAAAGTCTGTTTGTCTTAATCCACCCTTATATCGATCTCGATAGTGTTGTGCATGTAGGTTAGGGATCTTACCCCTAATGGATGGATTGGAATGGATTTGAGGATGATGGGTGGGTAGAAGAATGAAGTAGTTACAATGCCATGCAGCACATCTGCTATTGCTAGGCTCAGCATCAAGATAAAACTGCAACAATATGAATAACTATACATTTTGGGTTTTTGTATTGCAAAGTATTTATTCTTATTGCAAAAATTATGGTCCGAAAATTAGAGCTGGGATAAAATAAAAAAAAGAAGCAAAGCAAATTGCTTATTATTACTTGTTTATAACCCTTTTAAAGTTCTGGATTAAAAATGAAAATTACTTTAAAATGTATATATGTATGGCCTACCTGGCCCTATGTAAGTACTTGTTCCTGAGCAACACAATTATTAAGCACATATTGCCTGTAATAGCTAGAGTGCCTAAACACAAAAATAAGAAATGCTCGAGAAGACTCGAAAAGACCTGCACGTAGAAAAAAGTAAGGAAATGGCACCATAATAATCATTATCCTATCATATTTCTCCACGGTCAGGTCCCTTCATAAACTAACTAACCTAACGACTCCAACGCAATGAACACGACCACATCGTCCACCCTGACCTCTGAGGAACCTTCTTTGGCAGAAGCAGCTTCTGCTGCGGACACATTGGCAGCAGGCAAGTCGGTGAAGGCTGACTGCATGCCCCCACCGCCAAATGCCTCCAACCTCTTCATCCTAGTTATACCAGAAGCCCAATAGTCGGCAAAACCAGCAGGTTCAATCAATCCACATATAGATGGGCACGAAAATAGAATAATAGGAAAAAAGCTAGAAACAGCAGCAATAGGAATAATCAGGAGGTGGCCGCTGTTATGGTGGTGGGCGGATGGTGGTGGACTAAGTGCTAAATTGTCTTAGCCTATATTCTAATAGAGATTTGTGGTTGGAAGTAGTAGTAGGGTTGCCCATCCCCCTGCCTATTACATGTGCCCCCTCCCCCTATAAATGGACGGCATTGCAAAGGGGGTGGCTGGATAAACTGCTCGGAATTAGGTTATCCTTCATTTTTTCCCGCTTCTCCTTGCTTTTTTCCTGCCCTCCTCCTGGTTAGCCTGCCTTGACTAACAGCAGCAATTTGTCTGCTTTCAGCTTAAAACAAAACTTTGCCTTTTTTGCTTTGTTCCTGTTGTTTTTTTTTTGTGGGGCAAGTTGTTGTTTTTGAGTTTAGAAGTTAAAAGGGCGAAATAATGTTTACACGACGATAAAACTGTTACATTTACAGGCCCCAGATTTAATGCATTTCTCGGCAAAATTATTCATAATTTTCGTGATCAGCATATAAGAGATAAGATCCCAAAATCCGTCACCAATTTATTGTTCACCCGTTAAAACTCAAAAAATTGTCATCAGGTTTTTGCAAGGAGACGAGTTTTTTATATATGTTTAATCTAGGAATGGCCTTGTGTACTAAAATATGCGTTATGTGCAAAACACGATGCCTACAAATTATTGGCAAAAGTAGAGATTAGACTAGTCAAAACAGCTTCTGATCTTGTAACACGAAGCATTAATCCCGTATCAGAATCGGGGGTTTTTGGAGCCGCAAAGAATAGTCAAAGAAATTTGTGTCACAACTTTATGAGCTGTTTTGACCATTTGGATTGGCTAATACCTATTTTAATAGTAAAACACTGAATTCTGGTAGCAACTTTTTTACTTTTTTGAACTTTTCTCTTTTTTGTACGTAAATTTTTTAAATTTTAAACTATGGTGTAGCCTTGGATCTCAGGCCAATCTTCTAAATTCTAGTAAATAATGCCTACTAGCATTTTTAGCCATGGATTAGCTCCTGGAAAGAATTGCGAACCCTGATCTCAGCTGTTCCATAAGTTATTTTTCTTCCGTGAAAAGATTTTAGAAAGTTAGATATTGAAGGATTTGAACAGAGGAATTTGGTCGAAAAAGTTATTTCGTCCAAACACCTAAATCTGAAAGTTTTTAAAACTTTTTACAGTAGTTTGAGGCCTTGTTAGAAAGGGCTACACGTTTATGTATCAACGAAAAAAATCTTAATTTAGAAAATGTTTTTTCTATACAAGTTGAATTTTGCTTCTAGAATTCAGAATTTTGCTACTAGAAAAAGTATCGCTCATCCCAATCCCCACTTTTTCTAATTGTTGTAATGTTAGTAATATAACAAACTGTAATTGCCGTGTTGAACCCGAGCTACAAGACGTCAGTAAAATCACTTGAAATAATAGTCTTTTTAGTGTAAGCCTACAGACATAATACAGAAAACACATACACAACAACATCCAATAAACTAGACGTTGAAAGCAGAAGTATTAATCAGTTGAGTAGTCATTCAATTGAACACACACCCAAATTAAACTCATACGACCAAAAAAAGTTTTTGCTGTGCTCGCGAATCCATCCCCTTTAGAAGGGTGTATGTAAGGACAGGAACAAGACTTAGCAATGGTAAAAGTAAATCAAATTAGCCCACCCCTTTCTTCTTGTTCAGCCTTCAATTTGGCTAAGAGAATGAGGGAAAAAGGGGATAGCAATGCCTCAAATATGCTCTACCACAACCCCCTCTCCTCTTTTTGGCTGGATAAAAAATTAATTTTCAGCGGAAATTATTAGAATTTTGAGATTTGTTGTGGAGGCAAATCACTAGGGAATTGCCCCTTGAATTGACTCTTCAAAGGGGGGATGTTTGGCTGGCTCAACAAGCCTCTTGGGGGTATAGCATTGCAAAATCGGAATAGACTGTTATGTTGAACCAGGAGGGCATCAACTACTGCAGCAGCAGCAGCAGCTAATAATAAACGGAACACAACCACTACCCTTTTTGGGAAATGGAACAGCAAAATGCTACGAGTGGTTTTTGGGCAATGGATGATTTTTTGAAGAAGAGCCATAGGAGTATGATTCAAAAGCAAAAAACATGTTTTTGCTTTTCATAAGTGTGTAATTCAAGCAATCCAAATCGTTTTTGTGTAAAAGGGGCAACCGCACAAAAACGGTTAAAAGTCGGTTTGAACAAATTTTGAAACGTGTTGTTAACCCACTTTTTGGCGACGCATCGAGCTGATTTTATTGAGGACTGCTTTCTCTCCCTTATTTTAATTTAAAAAAACCATGAGGACCAAGGCAGAAAAACCAACAAATTATGCACTAGGGCCAAAAACTTGACGAAGATATTTGTTTCGTTGGTCAATATTTAAGTTTTTGGTACGCGTTTACTGTACCTGTTCTAAGTTATGATTGGAAATAAAAAATGTCAAAATTTGTCAGAATATGAAGAACAACAGAATTAAATTTAGCTCAACAAAATTTTGACAAGACGATCAAGGAAATAAATTTTTTATTTTGAAGTTAAAATGCAAAAAATTCCTTTTATAGCTTAAACCAAAAATAAAAACTTATTTTATAAAAGGTCATTATTGTGCACTTTAAAGGATATTCTAGCAACAATTTCGTGTTCGAAAAGTTGATTTGAATAAAAAGGTATGAGCTTTTAGGGATAAGAACAATTTTCTTTAACCTTTTGTTGTTTTCCAAAGGAAACTTTTGTTCCTAGCAACTTGAATATTTTGCTGCTTTTGCCAGTCACAAAGGCAACCATTCAAAGCTTAAATAATTCAGCACAACCATAATTTGCATATAAAGAGAGGGGGGGGTTGGTTAGTTGGCTAGATATCAAACACACAACATCCAAAACAAAAACAGCTTCCAAATTTAATGCACAGCCAATCCCCCTGTCAGCTGTACTAAAACAACAACACGCTCAAATTGAATTGTGGAAGAAAAATAAGAGGGCCAAAACTAACGTATCCAAGTAAAAAAAACTACTGCCTTTATTTTCTCAAGTAAAAAACCACAAAATCCTTTAAAAACACTTTTTTTTTACAAGTCCACTAACTAAAAGCACATCACAAAAACTTCAAGGACTTTTGTGCTTTTCATGTTATGTATTATCTTTGTTTCCGAAAACAAGCAACATTTTTGGTGATTTCTATTTTTCGAATCATTTTTGGTTGCAACTTTTCAAAAAATAATTTTTTGCAGACAAAAATGTCCTAAAGTTACCATAAATCATCTATTAAAAGCCCCCTTCCTCGTTCAAAATTGTGTTTTCGGTATTGTGTTTTGTCCTACTTTTTGAAGATTGCTCATAGGCAAATTTCTCCTTATTTTGTAAATAGTGAGATGAGCTACAAAATGAGTCAAAATTTGCCTACTTAAGTTTTCGAAAAATAGGTCAAAAACACATTGCAAAAACACTATTTTGAACTAGTGAAGGGGGCGTTCAATACAGGATATACGGTAAGTAATCTACTTTTTCCCTTTGCAGTATTTTTTTAATGTCTTATTTTAATGTACTTTTTGACATTGATTTCTACCATAGTTTCTACCTTTCTTGCTATCTCTAAAGAATCGTGAGGAATTTTCAAGGTTTGAGGCAAATAGACATGAACTTCGACAGTAATATACCCCTCATAATCCTATGGAGGTAGCGAATAAAGCTAAAAATCAATGTGTGGTTTCTTTAATTTGTCTTATAAATTCAACCAAGTCTAGGCAAGGCGACAAGGCTTTATTCTTTCTCAAAAATCGGCTTGATTGTTTTAAGAGAATAAAAATTGAAATCCAAACGTCTGGTTCTGAAAATGCAAGGGCAAATAAGTGGCACTCTCAAAGTTTAAGCGAAAACCCTTAAAAGTAATGGTCATGCGGATATGTTAAGGAAAACAAAACAGAAACTGACTCTTTTTTAGCAGAGGGCAGGATGATTCCAATCCAACAACAGTCATAATAATAAATCTTTCGCAAATACACTGCTACTACAACAACAAGCACAACTACTACTTCAGGGACATTTCAAACAAAAAAGAAGGCAGGAAAAGGCCAAAAAAATAAGTAGACTGGATGTGAATCACTAGCTTTCTGATAAGTAAGGAGGCTTAGGTCCTCTGCTATAATAAATGTTCTCCACTCACCCATTCTGGCGAGGAAAGTGAAGCGAGAAAAGTTGAATTTGCTTCATTCAACAGCTTAGTGCTGGGTTGGAGCAGGGGGTTAAAAGTTATTAAAATAAACGGTGTCAAAGGTTGTGATGATGTTAGCTTCCACCCCATTTAGGACCAGACAAAACTAGGTTGACTCTCCGCTAGAATAGCTAATAGGTGCAAAGTCACAAGACCTAACTTTTTTAGGCCACACTTTTATTTATACTGCCTGTGGTTATAATCTAAGGCAGTAATGGTTAAGCAGACCATTGAGCTGGGTATGAAAAGTCTGTTTTTATTTAGATTGTTCATGGATTTATGAAAACACGCACATCCAGCAATAACATTGTGCTGGGGTCTAAACTAACTTTTATTGAGGAATACTATTTCCATTCCTGACTTCTGCGATACTATTTTTGGGAATTTAAGCAGCAATTAAAAGTAGATCTAAGCAAACTCTGTTGAACAAAACTTAATAAATCCTATTCACATCAATTTTTCGAATAAAAATTTTAACGAAATTTGAGCAAAACCTTGATTCACCTTAGTCCCCTAAAGCCAAAAGTCAAATTTTGAGATAGCCATCCCAAAATTAAGGCTTCTATGCATACGATATTCTTTCAATTCTACGACCATAAACCGCAATCAGTAAATTCTAATACGTTCTAAAAAAATTCAACAAACTAATTGCTACATATTTATTGTTATTCTCAAAGAGATGAAAAATACATTTATTCAAGAACGGAAGCAGTAGTAGTAAATGAAGGATGAGCTCCAATTTGTGTGTCAAGGGCCAAAACTTCTTCTTATTCTTGACTCCTTTACACACACACAAATAATGAAAATTGATTAGTTTTGGACAAAATCTTGCTGCTGCTGCTCAATCAAACACTAAGTTTAAGCTTTGCTGGTTTTGTCCCTCGGCATTCTAAAAATCAGTTTAGTTGAGGTGTCACTAAGCTAGGTGGTGGAGGGCAGGTGTCTAATATACACCCCTACCCACTTACCTTAACAATGCACTTGTACTTGGCCTGATCGTCTTTTTGTGGCCCTGTGATTTCCTAAATTGATTGATTAGCTTAAAAAGAGCTTGAACTTATTTTTTTTAGTTTATTTGTTTGTGTATGCAGATGCATATATACCAGGAGGAATTGAGTGCCGGCAGTGTCCTTGTCATCTGGTTTGCTCAGTATTTTGACACGATCAGAAGATTTGACTGGCTTGTCATCCTGAATTAAACTGATTGATGTGAAGAAAAGGCAACTTTTTAGAAATACTTATAAACCGCTAGTGCCCGTGTAACTACGCATTCGTAGGGTAACCTACTAGGGTTATCAAGAAGCTAAAAAATAACGACAATGGGAGATGGTTTTTGCGTAAAGCGTTTTCACCAATAAAAAATACTCTAACTTTGACTCAGTGAACACCTTGGAGACAGAGTATTTTGCATCGTAAACATCCCTTACCCCAATTTCAACTCTAGGTTCCTGAACGAACCATAAGAAGTGTCATATACTCCCCCCAGTAGTTTTCAAGGGGTACCTAAGGGCTCTCATACAATGCAAACTCAACCCTCAACCTTGGAAAGTGTTTTCAGCCTTTTTCAGCAAGATAAATTTGATTTTTATTAACAAGTTTGGTGTCATATTGAAGCTGAGATTTAGGGCTTTCGTTTGACACCAAACCTGCAGAGGGCGACAATAACAATTATAGATAAAACTCGTTAATCTTCAACATAATCCTTAACATGATCCTCAATGCCGAAGACCATGTTGAGAATAAACGCACTTTTATCTATAATTTTTATTTTCATTCTAAGGAAATTTGGTGTCAAACGAAAGCCTTAAATCTCATCTTCATTATGATACCAAACTTGAAAAAAAATCTTAAAGCTATTTTGCAGAAAAATGCAAAAAGCACGTCGCCAAGGTTGAGGATTGCGGATGCATTGTCAAACAGGCCTAAAACTATCATTTTTCAAAAAACAAGTTATGCGAGAGCTTTAATAATAGTAATGGCCAGGCCCTAAGCTTCAAGGGGGGTATATGACACTGGCGCCAAACGTCCGCTTTACTAATTAAACAAAATGTGCTCGTCCCATTGTGTTTCGAAACCATTTTCGCAGAGCATACTCAATGATATCAGGATAGAGTAATTGGCGCTAGTATAGAATAGCCCCTTCCCCATCCCCCAAATCAAACCTTCCAGAAATCGCTGTAACTGCACTTTCGAACAACAAGTTTAGGCTTAGCCCTTAAGCTCAGGGTAGGCGAGCGTATGGAAGTTGTGACTCAGAAATGTTTTACATACATTTTCCAGGGTCTGTGACATATATTTGGGTACTACAGGGTTATTCAAGAAATTGTAACACTTTCAAACTGCCATAACTTTATCCTGGCATGATTTCAAAATTTGTAAACGCAGATCGACTCAGAATTTCATGGCAATTTTTGGTATATAAGGTCAAAACCACGATTTTCGCTTGGTCCCCCCTGTTGTTTGGCTCCTGGTCTGTAGGTGGCCTTTGGATGGACAACAGGGGGGACCAAGGCAAATTTTCGAATTTTTGCAAAAAAAAATTTTTTCGGGTGTTATATGCCAAAAAAATTGCCATGAAATTCTGAGTCGATCTGCGTTTACAAAATTTTGAAATCGTGCCGGGATAAAAAGTTATGGCAGTTTGAAAGTGTTACAATTTCTTGAATAACCCTGTATTTACATAAGTTTTAAAAGGCATAAGTTTTTGGGGTGGTATTCTATACTAGGGTCGAGTAATTCAATTTTCCTGCTCTGGCTCGAACTTTTCAAAAGTGGTTCCGATTTTTCAAATATTCGATCCGGATTTGGCTCCGACTCCGACACTAAGTTCTTCAAAAATTCTGCCTCCGGCTTGGAGCCACAGCAGACCCAGATACTTGTTCATCACTGCTCTCATCTTGTATGTTAGCCTAGAGCAAATAGTTTACACTGTTTTTTCTGCGTTTTTAACTGCCACGAGCTCTACCAATTTTTCATTTAGATTTCCTCAACCTCAAAATCGGACCTCAAAATTTTCCGATTTTTTATGGGCTCTAAAAATAAGTCACCCGGGTGGCTTATTAGAGGATATACCATATCGAACAACTTATGCACCTTTTTTACAAAAAAGTTATGTTTTCGCAGTAAATTTAATCGAAAGAATAATTAGACACCCATTCTATTACTATTTTAACTAATTTTTATAATAAGTGCGCGAACCTTGAACCACTCAGCACTCAGCTCCAGATGAGACTTGGCACGAACTTTGATGGAAATAACATTACCATTGTCTCGCTGCACAATCTTGGGTTTGTCATAGAACTCAGGGGCGTCTGCAATACCACAAATCAAGCTCAAATTCTACTCTCCGAAATTAAACATTTCAAAAAGTTACTTACTTCCAGACTGTACTGTAAATGACGCATAGTTTTCTTTGTCATCAGAGCTCTTGAAAACGGCTTTGTAAGTGCCTTGCAGGGACTTCTCATAGTTCTTCAACAAAAACCTGGCTTTATTTTGGATGTGACAATATAAAATACCTTAATTTCGCACACAACTCTGCAGAATTTGTTATTAAAAAACTATTTTATGGAATAAATTCCTTACTTGAGTCTGTTGCCACCCTCCTCACTGTGACTAAATTTGTAGGGACCAGTCTCGCTGATTTCCTTGTCGTCCAAAAACCACTTGGTTTTGCTCGAATCAGCTCCTACAAAATAAAGATGTTTAAAAGTCAGCGAAAGTTTCAAGATTTTAGTTCTTGTATGCTAAGTTCAGTTAAAAAGAACTAAAAAAGTTCCTGAAAAAAACGCCCTGCTTCCGACAGTATCTAAAGTGCCGACACTGAATAAAAAGCGATACTACCTGGTGGACAAAAAGTCCTTGGACACTTTTCTAGCTCATTTTTAGTAATATTTTTTCGATTGCAAAATCAATCCAAACATATGGTTTTGTAGCTCTTTTCTTCCTCTTTCAAATGGTGTATAAACTTAATTTAGAATATACTAAAATAGACATTATTTGGCTTGAAATACCTGTAAGGTCATTTTCAAAAGTTGACGAGAAATTTTGTCCATTTTTATCACTTTAAGTGGTCGAAATTTTATTTCGAGATTTATTGTTTTATGTTGTAGCTTTATGTTGTAGCGCAGCTCAAGAGCTACAAAAAACATTTTACAGAATAATTTTTGGAAATTTGAATGTTGAGATATGTCCTCTTGAAAAAAAATCAATTTCTTTAAAAAAGACCCGAATCCGAGTTTTTCCCAATTTTTCGGATTTCGGCCATGTTTAAAGAAATTGATTTTTTTCAAGAGGCCGTATCTCAACACTCAAATTTCCAAAATGTTCTGCAAAATGTTTTTTGTAGCTCTTGAGCTGCGCTACAACATAAAGCTACAACATACAACATAAAACAATAAATCTCGAAATAAAATTTCGACCACTTAAAGTGATAAGAATGGACAAAATTTCTCGTCAACTTTGGAAAATGACCTTACAGGTATTTCAAGCCAAATAATGTCTATTTCAGTATATTCTAAATGAAGTTTATATACCATTTGAAAGAGGAAGAAAAGGGCTACAAAACCGTATGTTTGGATTGATTTTGCAATCGATAAAATATTACTAAAAATGAGCTAGAAAAGTGTCTAAGGACTTTTTGTCCACCAGGTTCAAATCGACTGGATTGAACTTTTTGATAATTTCAATTATTTCAATAAGTAAGACAACCAACCAGTAACCACAGCTTCCAAAAACACACTGCCACTGTCCTCTTTGTGCGAGATCTTGGGTTCTCCGTAGATAGCTGGTGGTGACATTCCGACTCCGCCTGCGTTTCCTGCCAAGCAAATGTCGTTTAAGTAATAAGTTGTATGAGGCATGATGCTGCTAATACTTAATCTAATCAAACAAAAATAAAACCTTTTCGTAAACAAGTGGTTTTCCTGTTGCTGGGTCAATTACTACCTGAACACACACGCCAAATGATCCGCAAGAACTAGCTACTAGCAGTGACTTGGCCAAAAAAATCACTAAACACCCAGGTTTGTGTAGGCGTTCTATGATGGATCAATGGAACACAGGGATGCTGCGAAAGCATTGTCGACTTTCTCTAAATTGTTCGTCTCTCTGGGTGAATAAATGGGTGTGTATGTGAGTGATATAGCCTGGTGTGTGTTTGTCCCCTATAGCTTGCTATTATTTGTTTTATTGACAGCAACTAACAGCTGTTTAACTTAGTTGTCTTCGAACTCTTTTAATTTTTGCTGTTTCTTTTTTTGTTTTTAGGTGCTTGATGCGATCGAGTTTTTAAAACATCATATTTGTAAAATAAAAGTTTGTGATGGAATGCCGAATTTTCTAGACACTTTATTTTTTCCAATAAAAAACTATAGAGAAGAGAGAAAAAAACTTGGGGATGGTTAAGTGACCATGACCAAGGTATTAAAACTGATACACGTCAACTGACCGAATCGGGCTTGGCGTTATCTATTCAGTTTTAACACGAGAAAGACCGACTATAAGAACGATTCACCCCTCGCTCGGTTTTTCATGCTGAACGCGTCTGTGAAAACAGCTTTTTAAAAAACACCATTCGTGGTGGCTTATTCAGCGGTTCAAGTATTTGATAAATTCCACTTTAAGTTCATCCATCAAATTGGTCATAAATTTTGTTTTCAGACTGCAGCATATGCTGAACAACAGCTTGAAATGTTGCTGAGATTATGAGCTTTCCAATGGTATATAACATGTCAAATACATTGACGCTTCTTGATGACTAAGAATCAAAAATGTTAAAAATGACCACTTTTGAAAGTGTCGATTTTTGAAAGTTTTTGCGGTATAACTTTTTCCTATGATAATAAATTCCAGATTAAGATTGATCTATCAAAATGGCGCAGAATAATATATTCATGCATAAAAAACAGCCGTTATATTGATAAAAAAATTTACTTAGAAAGTATGAATACAATTTATTCAAAAACGATTTGACGTAAAACTTTTAATGCGCTTGACAACCCAACATTCTGACACCGGATCCGTGTTCAGCATGGTCGATTTGCGTATAAAGAAAGTTTTTTAATTCAAAGATCACTTTCAAATTTCAATAAACTTTCAAACATTGAATTTTTCGAGAGTAGTATAGTACCCCCTTTTTCGCCGGGTAACCATAATAAGGAAAGAAAAATATTGACATCTGAAAGAAAAACTTATATTCTCTATGGTGTCCACTCAAATAACTTTTTTAAAATATTTTTTCTCTTGGAGAATGAGGTACTTGTTTCCAATCTTTTTATTAATTTCAAAACTTAAACTTAAAATACTTGAACTATATATTTTCAAATATTCCGAGAAACAGATACTATTGCAGTCAACCCTCGATTTAACGGCCCCCCTTTTGACCGGCCCAAGGGGGCCGTTAAATCGGGGGGCCGTTAAATCGAGTTTCTTGAACCAAAAGTGTCCAAAGGGGCGTTAAATCGAGGGTTCATTGCAAACAGGTCAAAACCAAGCAAGAAGTATCTTTATTTCAAACAACAATAGCAATTTAACTTAGTTAACAATGTATCAATGGTTAGACGAGAAAAAATTGGTGATTTCTGGCTGTTTTTGCTTCTTTTTTCTCTCCATGTAAAAGTAGTCGTCAAGTGCATCGCTATGACGAAGTATAGCAGGATCCGCGGAGTTCTCTTCTAGATATTGGCGGACAAACTGGAAATGCTGCTGCGCTTCATGATGACTAATTGAAGGCTGCTCTGGTTCGATTTCTTCGCTATCCATGGCTTCACTTTCACTGACGTCGCCAGTGCCTCCTTCATTAGTTTCCGAAACTTCTTCAACGATTTAATCGAGCGTGAAAGCACCACCTGCAACATGAATAATAGGGTTGAGAAACATTTTTCTTAACTAACATACATGTTTCCACCAATTCGTCGACGTTTAAGAAATCATCCGTGGTAGCCTCAACTCCTTCCAGCCCCTCCATATCAAGCCAAACATCAAGCATTTCCTCCACGACTTCGTCCATTCCACGTTTGCCAGCGCCCAATTGTTCTTTCTGGCAGTCGTGTTGGGCGGAAAGAATTTTATTGTGATATTGTCATACTTAATATTTGGCGGATGAGCGCTGCAGTTGTCCAAGTAGAGTAGAATATTTCTATTTTCTTTCTTGAGCTCACGGTCCCACCTTTTCAGCTGCGCTTTAAATATCGATCCTGAATTGTAGATGGTGAATAAATTCAAAAAAGAGAATCAACCTGTCATCCACGCTTTACAATTGGCTTCGTAGTCAACTGGCACTTCTTTGTTTTTAAAGCAGCAAGGCTTAGCCGATTTTCCAATTACCAGCAGCGGCATCTTCTCTGTTCCAGACATGTTGGCGCATACGAGCACAGTTATGAGTTCCTTGCTTTTCTTTCCGCCAGCGCATTTATCACCTGCAAACATGTAGAAGGAGGTGGAAAACATGAAAAGTGAGAGTAAAGAAAGCAGAACTAACCCTTAAAAGCCATAGTTTTGCTGGGAAGAATTTACCAGAATAGACCCGTCTCGTCAGCATCGAAGATATCGTCCGCTGTGAATTGTGCCAGCGCCTCCTGAAGAACTTGTTGCTGTCAGTCACGTAGTGATCCGATGTCGACAGCTCCGGCTTCTCCTTGTACATCTTTGAAGCGAATTCCATGACGATCTCTGAACTTTTCAAGCCATCGTTTGCTTGCTTCAAAATCGGTGATCCCAAGCTGCGTAGCAATCGCCAGCGCCTTCTCCTATAAATGTATTAACCCTGACATTACGGTGGGGTCAACATGACCCAGGGCACTTTTAAAACGGCTGTAAATTTTTTTCTAGACATTATTAAGAGCTGATTTTTTGTGACTTTGTTCGTCTCTTTGTTAGCTACATTTTGACAACTTTCCGGAGGATTTGGCGCTTTATTTTTGTTGGTGTATAAAAAAAGCAGCACTGTATACCATTTGGGGTCATATTGACCACAATATAATAGTACAATATAGTTGACGCTCAGCGGTGTCTCATCCAATGGTAGCGAGTGGTGAAACAGTCGAAGTGATTCCGTCGTATGCCTCTAAGAACGGAAAGAAGCGTGGAATTCCCAGCCCAGCAAATCGGCGAAGACTGTTACAGAAAATTTCATGAAGCAGAAAGAAGGAGTAACAGCCACGCAATTCATCGGGTCGACACCATCGAAAGCTCTCTTTGATTTATTCTTTACCTCCGAAATTGTTCAGGTGTGATTTGATGATTACCAGATGTGGTCATATATATCCAGTTTAGACGATCGTCGAGAGATAGTTAAAAGAAGGCTCGAGTTCTTACAAATGAGTGGAAAACGTCACCGTGCAGGAATTTCGCCGATTTCTTGGAGTTCTATCTGATAGGTTTGCTGGATTTGAAATATTGACTTATGTGTTACGTCGTTTTTTAGGTGTGTATCGTGGTAAGAACGAGCCTGTGGCAATGCTGTGGAACATAAGTGTCGGAAGGGAATGCATCCGGAAGGGAATTGCACGTGATCGATTTTTCCAGATACTGCGATTTTTGAGGTATTTTTCGGATCCAATCTATTGGAATCTTAGGAGGAGTAGATACCTTGGACCAAATGGTGCGAACATATTCTACGAAACGAAAGACCTGTCGCTGGCCTATGGTAGATTCTCTTATTTGATCCGTTTTTATTAGAGTTATCTTTTATTTTAGGTCGTATTCTACAACATGTAGGACATTGCTGCTGTCAACGCATTTGTTATCTGGTCAAAAATCAATGCTGGATATCAAGGTGGCAAGCGTCATCGTCGTCTTCTATTTATTGAAGAGCTTGCGCAAATCTTGGCTTCTACTCAATTCGTAGCAAATCCTCCAAGAACTTTTGCGACTCCGCAATCTGCGTCGGGAAGCAAACGTGGTCGTTGTTATTTGTGCCCGCGAGAAACAGATAGAAAAGTGTCATCAAAATGTTCTGATTGTCAGAAATTTACGTGTGTTGGTCATTCAGTGTGCCACGAGTGTGGGAATAAATAAAGTTATTTGCTTTTTATGTGAGAAATTGCAAAATTTCGAATGATTCTAAGCACTTTACGGCTGGGGTCATATTGACCCCATCCGTAAACAGTGCTAGTTTTTTTTCCCGTAATGTCAGGGTTAATGCAATTGATATCAACAAAGCAAATATATAAATTTACCGTCAACAAATCCCCGCTAACTGGAATGTTTTGACTTCGAACTTGCTTGTGCCAAAAGACAAGAGCTTCCTCCATCTGATCATGCTTGCCTGACTTGAGATGCACCCGCTTTGCCTTGCTTCCACCATCGACAGCCGCAAAAATTGCATCCTTTTCTTTTAGAATTTCTCGAATGGTTCCTCTTGAGATGCTAAAATCTTTCGCCAACTGATGATTGCCCTTTTTTGCAGACGCCTCGATAATTTCCTTTTTCTCGTGCAGAGTAATTACACGCCTTTTTCTTGGAGCAGACATTTCTAAAACAATTTGATGTTATAACTTCTAGAAACAAAACTTTAATACAAATAAATAATAATGGCAATGCATATACTGTTTTAACAGGCCCTAGGGGTCCGTTAGATCGGTGGGGCCGTTAAATCGAGGGCATACTTTCACAGACATGACCGGCCATGGGGGCCGTTAAATCGAAGGGGCCGTTAAATCGAGGGGCCGTTAAATTGGGGGTATAATTCCTTATGTTTTAGTCAAATTTAACCAAACTGAGCCCGGGGCCGTTAAATCGAGGGGGTCCGTTAAATCGAGGGTTGACTGTACAAAGTTATTTTAATTCTCCGAAAATACAGTGTATCTTCTATAGAAATGAGACTTTTGAGAATATAATATCTTTTTCACTTTTTTTTAACCATCTTTGTTATCTGATAAAAATTTAAAAACTAAGGGAAAAATCTCAAAAATGTATAAGAGGCCCAGAGCGTTAGTAAATAGCATTATTATCTAAAAACTTTCAAACATCTTAAACTTAAAGTACAGGGTGTCCGGGCCAAATCCGTCGATTGATTTTGCGTTTTGCTGTTTGATTTTTATTACTTTCAATTATTCGAAACAGTGCTCGGAATTTTTGATCTGGTCGTACTCGTAGTCGTACTCTTCTTATTATTTGGTCTCGTATTCGTACTCGAATACTGACCTTTTTTCTTCTCGTACTTCGTATTCGTACTGTACTGACTTTTTTTCTCTCGTACTTTACGAGTACGATGTACGGTACGAAAACTGTAAAGACTAATTCAATGGTTTTATTAGCAGCACAACACTAAACCCTTTTTCTTCTTGCTGAAATAGTCTGTACACTAAAGGGTCCAGTTTTTTTGTTCCAGTCTCGTTTTTAGGCTACGCACTGCTTTACATGTATAGGGGTGTTTCTGGCCAATTTTAGGGCGTCTCTTTGAAAGTGCCCCATAGGTATGGGGCAGAAAGGCGGCATCCTTTGATGGGTGGAAATGGAGCCCTGTACTACTGCTGCTGCCCCACATGGAGCTCTCTTTTTCTTCTTCCTCTTTGGTGTGACGCGAGTAGTAGTGGTAGTAGCGTGCGTCTGTGTCGATACGGTGTTTCTTGACATCATTTCTGCAATGTGCTCATAATGAGGTTGATGTGGCTTGTGAGCAATGTTTGACAGAGTGACGATATTTACTGAAAAATAAAAAAAGTTGTGAGAAAGAAGATATAAAATTTACTTTTTTCGGAGCAATTTTCGCCAATTCCTTGATCTCGATTTCTTTGATTTCACTTGAATTTCACTTCACCTACTCAAAATCGAAAAATCCCCAAAATTTGGATTGAAATTTTAAATAAATTGTTTGTGGTCTCGCGAGGAATTCGAAATTCAGGCAGGAGTTTTTAAGAGTAGTTTCTAAATTAAATCGACCATGCTGAGCACGAATACGGTGTTAGAATTTATGCTTTCATCATCAGAAAAATATTTTCCATCAAAATAGTCAAAAATGGGTTTTCGACAAAACCCAGGGCGAACCAGGATATATTTTTGTCTGCCTCAGGTTCAAATCCTGGTGGTATCTGGTAGTAATATTTTCAAGCAAACTGACCATGCTGAGACCATACTGGCCCTAAGATTTGTTACCGGATACCCGAACCACCAGCTGGTATTCGAACCACGTGGATACTCCCGAAGCACCAGCGAACATCGTGGATACTCCCGAACCACCAGCGAACATCATGGATACTCCTGAATCACCAGCGGGTACCCAAACCACGTAGATACTCTCAAACCATCAGCGGGTACCCGAACCACCAGCGGGTACCCGAACCCGCGGGTTAGCCGCGAAGCATACAACCCCGTACAAGAACAACCCCCCTTTCCGATAAATGTTGATACGCAATAAGACCTTTGAACTGCGAAAACCTGATGACTAGACCAGCACACTTCACATTGTGCTGGCACACATGAGTTGTCACATGAGTGACTTGTTTGGTGAAAAATATGTGATATCCGGTACAGTCCAACTCCGATATAATTGATTCCGATAAATATTGATACGCAATAAGACCTTTGAACTGCGAAAACCTGATGACTGTGATACCTGAAAAGACCTGAAAATAAGTGATGTGAGTGCTAGATCAGATAACTTTCGCTAGGCAGCCTCTTATATAGAAATTGACGTGCTCCGACAGTTATGTTACGAAAGCCTAGCCATACTGCTTTGGTTTTGGAGCACGAAGGCACATATAGAGTGACTTTGCGATCGCATACAACATGGCGCGCGACTTTTTTACTTCTCGTGAAAAATTTTATAACGAATGCTCATTCTAAAGCCTAGACTCTAGGATTTGTTTTTAAAAAAAATAGTTGGCACATGTTGCGGCCATAGATCGTCGAGTGTTTTTGACTAACTGGTGTTCATGTAAGGTTGAGCTTCACCGCATTGAGTATTAGATTTTCGGGTTAGGTCTCACCACGATTTTCTGAAGATCATGCATCAATCAGATGGCCGGTTTGTTCTACTTGCCTGGAGTTTAGGTTTTTAAATGAGCGGCTGTTCAGAGATTTTGTTGTGGATTTTAGATATCCTTAGATATCCCGATTGTTTGAAAAAAATAAGTAAGAACAGAATGCCAAGAAAACGAATTTGAATTTTTCATGTTTTCTTAATTTTTATTACGATGGAGACATTTAAAAAAAACTAAATCTCAGCATTCTTACATTAAAAAATTATTCTGAAAAATGATTTTTGTAGTTCTTAGTCTGCTCTACAACGTGGTTTTTATAAATTATCGCACTGATTGACAAAAAATAAAAATTTAAATCATAATCCCTGTAAAGTTGTCGAAACTTACTATTTGTTTTAATCAAACTTTTCACAACCAAAAAAAGCAATTTCACAAAATCAAAAAGTAAAATTTTGGTATCAAACTCAGGGCTTTCAAACAAGCCCAAATTTTGTTTTATGTAGGCAGTGTGTTAAATATTTTGTTCAATTTGAAGCAATTCTATAAAAAAGAATAAAATGACTTTTTTGATCTAAATCGATTTGTTTATTTGTATTGTTTCAAAGATTTATGAAAGGCACATCTGAAAGCCAAGACGCAGAGCTACAAAAGAAAAAAATCAGCTTGAAGGGCTAAAAAATTAGCGATAACCGAATCTTCAAAGTTGTGGTACCAATTTGGTACCCGTCGGCACAAATGGATTAAATTTTTTAAAAAGATGCTATTTTTTTTGACAAATTGATCAGAAATTTGATTAAAATTTTAATCTTTCTAATGAGCGAAAATTTTAATGAGCGCTGTAATAATAATTTAGCACTATGTTGTAGCGCAACTCATGGTCTACCAAATCCACTTCACAGCATTTTTTTGAATGTAAGATTTTCAGTCCACATGTGAACCTCGGAAATTTTTGAATATATCAGAGGCCGAAAACTTCAAACGCGTTTTTCTCGCTGGAGAACGGCCGGCAGGAAAATCGGCATACAGGTCCTGAATGCACTCCTCGTAAGCTACATTTTGGTATATAACATATGCCAGTACGCCACCTTAAGGTCGTACACTTCCCGTGTAAATTCCTAGTTGTTAAGGGTATATTTTTAAACATTTTTTTAAAATACGCTAGAATTAAAATAATTGTAAATAATAATACAAAAAATTAAAATTGACAATTTCTCAACAAAAATTATTTAGAAACGTCCTCTATCAACCGAAACCACCACATCCCTTCCTTGGACTATACTAGTTCCAAAGATTTATATCTTAATTCGCCGTACCTCCAAAATGAAATAACCGGCGATTCAGGAAAGTCACTCAAACCACTACAGACAACCTCTGAAAACCGACACTTCTGGATTAAAAAAATAATACTATTTTTTAATTTTTCAGTTAAGTTTAACAATTATTAAATACATCAAGACAAAAAAGATGGTGACAGTACATTGGCCATTATAAAATTTTCTGTAAGGATAGCTGGTGAGCCGACACTTGGTGAGAGTATAGCTAAAATCAGTGAATAAAGTTTTAATTCGAGATTGAACAGTTTTTCAATATTATTTTAACAATACTATAGAGTATTTTAACCCATGCAAAAAACCTATGCAAATTACCTCCTCCAAAAGCCATCGGTGATATAACTTAATAGAACTATTGATATTAAATAGGTCAGTTCAACAATAACTCAACTCACCATCTGGACAAAGAACCAGCGGACTCAATATTAAAGGGCTAAAATAAAAAATTAATTTTACAAAAAAAACGGGAATACTCAACCTGAGCAAATATGGATTTATCACATTTGGCGATAGAACATAGGGATTAAGGATAAAAGGGGCCATAGCTAAGAAATTGTTACAAAAGTTTTATTTATATTTAAAGAGATCTTCAAGGCCTGTTTAGCCAAAACGAGAGCAATATTTACTATTTTTTCAGTTTTTCATGTTTTTGCAAAAAAATACAGCTAATTTTTGGCTTTTTAGGATGTTTTAACAAGATTGTTTGATAAAAACGCACCCAGAGGAGAAATGACATAAGGCGACAGGAGGTAAGGCGATATTATGAACGGCTAAAAAAATTTTTTTACTAAGTTTATAATATTTTCGCTTAAAAACTTGCTATTGGAATAGACGGTGATAGGACATAAGGAGACAATACTGCTGGATTCAAAATCAGTGGAGAAAATATGCTCGGCGACAAAACCTGTAATTTCTATTACTTTTTATAGACTTGTTGCTAAACTTTGCATGGACAATTTATCTTTGTCAAAGCAGATTCGATTAGTTTGAGGCTAAAATTGTTGCCAACTTTGGGTGTCTAGCAAGTTCTCATGCTTTTATTAAACCTAACAATCTGCTTGATCTGTGTATGGCTGCTCAGTGATGTAATCAAAAATTTGAGATTTTTTACAATTTGAAAAAGTAGGTACCCTAACAATCAGCTACCTCCTAATAATCATCTATATCCTGGGCTGCCAAGCAATAATTTTCAAAAGGTTGCGTTTGACACTTCGATGGTTGAGCGACAATTTTGCGTCTTCTTTAACAATCTGAAAACAAATTTTAAAAATTCGACGGATGCGACGGGTGACTTTCCCTTTCAAGTTGGAACTCTCGAAAAGTCACGTGATCTATATTTGTTGTCAGAAATTGAAGCTTGTCTAGCGAAAAAAAGTTTTACGTCAAAATATTTTAAGCATCATTTTCTTTGGTTTTCTTTGGGACCTATGCTATACACCCTAACAACCTTTTTTTATTTTAAAGTAGTTTCTGACGCAGTTTTTCTTGCTATGTCGAATGGTATATACCGTTCACCGAACGAACAGCCTTATCACACGTGATTTTGCCCATTTGAGTAGCAACAGAGTTGCAGAAAAAGTGGCACAAATGTTTCTTTGGACCAAACATCTTAAATTTTATTGTGGTAAATGTCAAAGCAATATGTCGTTAGAAAGCTTATTTTCTCAGCTTTCAAACAAGCTATATTACATATACAAAAGTTTATGATATGACAGAGAAAAATGCACAACAAATATAGATCAAGTGACTTTTTTAGAGTTCTAACTTGAAAGGGAAAGTCACCCGTCGTATCCGTCGAATTTTTGAAATCTGTTTTCAAATTCAGAATCAGCATGAAAAACTGTTCAAAAAGATGCAAAAGTGTCGCTCAACCGTTGAAATGTTTAAAAAAATTTCTTCAAAACTATAATCTTTTAAAAAATCGAAAGGTATTTTTGCAATCAAACTAATTTAGCATTTGATTCGTATAAACCGATGTATAAAAAAGTACTCTAAATAGACGTAACATACGCATTCAACGTAAGAATTTCACTTTTTAAAAAATAAAGGCGCAAATCAAAGCTGTTTTACCACGGGTCCTAGCACCACTGGTCCAATAGAGGGAGTGAACATGAATGGAGCCAAGACCACAGGTTTCAGTAAGCTGAATGGAAGTTGCCGTTTGCGCCTTCTATGTCTGTTCACTCTATCCCATCGGCGTCTGTCCAGCTTGTCTGCCACATCCTAAATTTCTTCAAGTATACTACTTTATAAAATCATCTTCAAACAACTTTTTTTCACGTACTCCTGCAAAAATACTTTTAAACAAAAACTTACATCAGGTATATTTTTAGCAATTCGCTCCACCCGACGCCACAATACATCTTCTCTTTTACCCACACTAGTTTTGGCAAAATCATTGAGACGACGGTTGGCCTGTTGGGGGAGGTGGGTGTCTGTACAAATACACTATTACAAATTAGCTAGAGCTAAGGTAAAAAAACTTGAAGCCCACTTTGGTCAGTGAACAGATTATTAATTTGATGTTTCTCAAGGAATGAGAATCCATTAGTATCCAGCTGTTTAGCTTGTAATGGCTCAAAAGACTGTTCCAGTCTTTCATATGCAGATGAAATCCGGTTATTGGCAGAAAATATTTCACCCTCGATCCCTTAATTTAAAATATGTTCTGGTTATGTTAGGAGGACTGTATTTAATGATACAAAGTTGACGGTTTCGATCATCCGCAGTAATATATTTGTCAAAAAATTCAACCCCGGTATTCCGACAGTTTATTTTCTCATATCTCGTCTGCTTTGAAATTTAGGGCTGAAAAACCGTTGCGCTGTACTGACTTTATTGTTCTCCCTTTCGTTCAGAATGGTGTATGTTCAGTTCTGTTTTGGGCGAAAGCACGATTTCGAATCAGAGGAGAATAGGTTTATTATAAAATACCATAAATGTTCTAATATAGCCCCGGGGGCTTTATTTTTCAATCAACTTCTAGAGGGGGGCTCTATTAGGAATGGGGGGCTCTATTGGAGAGGGGGCTTTATTTTTCAACCCTCGGAGCCTAAGGCACCAGCAAAAATTTTAGCCATTAAATTATCTACATTTTTTGTTCGAAAATTTGAACAATAATCAAAGGGTTAACAATTAAAAACAACTTTTAAAGATCAATATCGAGGGATTTATTGCTGGGTGGTGCTTTTTCTAGTACCAAAATACTCCTTTCCAGTATCGAAATTCGATTTGCATAGAAAAACTTTTTTTGAATTGATAAGTTTTCTGGTTGACACATAAACGTGTAGCTCTAAATCTCAGATGTCTAACAAAGCCCCAAATTTCAAATTAAAAGATTTCAAAAATTATTTTCAAAGTAATTTTTTCGACCAAGTTCCTCTATTCAAACCCTTTCATCTGTTATGTTCAAAAATTCAAAAATCTTTCATTGGAAAAAAAAACATCTTGTTGAACAACCGACAAGGAAAGGACCCTGACTGTGACCTGAGGAGACTTCGATAAAAAATTTTTTTTATCTATTAGAGAGGAGGGCTTTATTTCTTACTCAACTTCTAGAGGTGGCTCTATTAGGAAGGGGGGCTCTTTTGGAAAAGGGGGGGGGGCTTTATTAGAACATTTACGGTATGGGGTAACCTAGGAAGTTGAGATTAGTCAGCAGAGTCAAAGCATCTTCCACATGCCCAGTCGTCCCACTCACATCCATCAACAGTTCCAAAATTGTCTGGCGGTCATGTTTGTTCATTCCACTTGCTTTCAGCACCTATACAAAAAAACATAAATATTAAAAAGATGTAGTCTTTCTGAACAACCTGAGGTACAGATGCAATATTTTGATCTGCATCACGCTTTGTGTTGTTTGTGGGAATATCTTCATCGTCGTAAAAAGCCAGAATCGTAGGGGATAAATGGGCTTTAGTAGACTCTGATTTACTATAAAAAAGCGTGTAAATTGGATGAAATGAAATTAGACAATCCTCTCTTTTTACAAAAAGAAATCCCATATTTTAATTTCTATATTGTGGTTAGGCCGGTTAAGAAAAGTGCTTACTGTATTCTCATTAATAGAGCACCACCCCTACTGCTGGCCGAGTCAGGGGGTAGGGTGCTCAAGCAGATACTTGCTCAATTTTTGCGCTTTCTTTAAGACTTCTCATTTGAAACTTTTTTCAGTGTTACATTTCCGATTGCCAAAAAATCTAGTCAAGTAGTGTGGAGTCTATGTCGAAAAGGTTAGAATGCTTCTTTGAAACGAAAATCCGTCAGCGATACGAGGACTAGATGATGTATAGATAAAAGAAATGACAAAAGGCGAAAATTTTCGATATGCCTTGATGATCGTCTACCTTCCATAATCGAAGCGTGGAAATGCCACTCGAAGGAGTTCATAATAAAATCATTGAAGGTATGTGGCACCACCAAGGAACTTTTCTGTTTCAAAGAAGATACGGCGATGACAACTTTGAGTGAGCAAAGCTGCTTAAAGAAGTCGACCTAAATGAACACAAAGAAAATTTTAAATATATTATATATTATTTATATATTATTGGAGTGATAAATTGTTTGTTAATTATTGCCAGTTTTTTTTTCAAGTGTGTTTCTTTTTTTATATTCTAAGGATAGCGGGGGTCAAAAAATAGAGCACCACTCTCTAATAGAGCACTACCCCCAAGCGGGTTGAAAAATAGAGCATCATGGTGCTCTATTAGAGAGAATACTGTATTTTTATGCAAATTCTCGCTAACAAGTAAGCTGCCTACTGTCCAAATAAATCGACTGAACAATCGACGAAATAATGATTTTGATGCGCACTTAAAACTAGAGATGATGGCTTGACCTTTTCGGGACGGGTCAGAATTCAAATTTAAAAATTTCGGGACGCGACAAAACATGCCAAAAAATTTCCGGGCGAGATTCCGGGACGGGACGATTCTCTAAAATTAACGGGACGGGACGGAATTGTTCCGTCCCGTCCCGTCATCATCTCTACTTAAAACGCCCTATTTCACTGCTAACAGATCCAAAACTCACTCAGGCATTAGGGGAGCAAACCGAGGCGACAACATTTTGATGTTGGATTCTTGTCTTTGAGTGTCATTTTTGTTGGCAGCTAATATGTTGAAAATCTGCAGCCCTGTTTGCATTAGTCCCTCAGGTGTTTTCTAAAACTTTAAAAGTTTTTAGCAACATTTTTTGGTTCTTTTATAAATACCTTTTTGGTAGCACTCATTGTGGGCCTCTCATTGCCTAGCACAAGGTCGAACATCCGCAAATCATAGACTCTAGCGCCAGGAGAGTTTTTCTTGGCATCATCCTGTTGTTTGAGGTGAAGAAGTTTGTTGTACATGTTCGTCCACTTGACCCTGCTATTACTACTGGTCTCATGTGAGCTTTGGTTGTTGTGATTTGTGGGTTGAAAAGAGGTAAAACTGGAAATTATATTGGCTACCTAAAATTATATTATTTAAAACTCCTTTTAAAAATTACATCCGCTTGCGTGCAAAAATTTAATTCTTATCAAAATTCAAGCCTTCCGTGCACAACACCGAAAAAAGGCGTGGAGCAGAACAGTTACTCTTTTGAAGCATTTTTAAAGTATGACATAAGTTTATGCCTAGTTTTGAAGGTAACACTATAAAATTCCAAACCCTACTCCCAACCACCCCCAACCGACAAATGCGTAAGCATTTAAAAAATGAATATTGGTATACTTTGGCTGTCTTACCATGTTTTTTCAACGTAGGCCGTGGCAAAAAGAGACTCTATATGCATTTTATGATCAAGATTCTTGCTCGGAATCATGTATAAGGTAAGTGAGTGCGCGAATCTCTAACTCTCAAGCCCTCTGCGCCCCCTTCGTGCTTGGTGGCTTGAAGTTGAGATGTTCACAACCACGTATCTGAGACACAAATCACTCGAAAGTGACTCTGGATGCATGAAAAAGCATGCATGCCAGAGTTTCTATATGCGGTAGACCCCAGTATTCAAAACTATGTTCAACATCTTTATTTTTTTGCCACTGGGCCCTATTAAAATGTCCTTAAAGTGGTCCTCTAAATTGGCCCCTTTTTATTCCCTTTTCCTCCCTATACAGCCCTTATTCCCTTTTAAAATTCAAAATGCGCCCCTGTGTGGTTCGAAAAAATTTTTTTTCGATTTTTCAGAAACCAAAGTGTTTCCGTGCCGCTTCAGAGCACGAGAATCAATATGAGACGGGTCTCTTCCCCTTGAGGACAAGTAAATTTTGAGCTATCTGGGGGGAATTCTATAGTATAGCCGTTTTAAAAAACCAATCTGAGGTCATCCATCTCAGATTTGATGCAAACCTAGTGCAATTTTTTTTTCAAAAATTTCTAGTCCCCGCCTTTTTTTGGTGGTTTCACAGGCACCTTCTTCAATACAGTGGAACCTCGATTTAACGATCACCCGAAGCCGGCCCCGAGGGTGATCGTTTGAGGTTTGACTGTATATGTTTGCTGTAAAAAACCATATATGGGGCAACGGGCAGCACTAAAACTGCAGAGATGAACTTTCAAGAAAAAAAAAGATAGCATCACAAAAAAAATATGGTTAGATTTTAGTAAGTGGAACCTCTCTTGGTAAAAGTCTTGTATTCTAAAACTATCATTATTATCATTTTGCTAGTTTTAGTACGATAATTTAGTATGTGGCGACAGATTTAACTGCAGAGCATTAAAAATTTACCCTGGCTACTGGAGATTTTTCTACAGAACTCCGGAGGACAGACATCTTACTGGCGTGTTTCACCTGAATTCAACCTCATGTCATGCCATAGACTTCGGCGCATCTTACCGTCCACTTTTCAGTGTTTTGGCTAATTTTATTTAGTTGAAATTCATTTCTTCTCACGCTTTGGTCACTAATCAGTTTGTGAGCTAATCTTAAATTATTTGTAGCTGGATCATTTTGCATCCTTTTTTGCCCAGGTGCACTTCTTCTGGTCCGAAAACCACCGATCCATCCACGTTCTTTTCGGCGTTGAGCATTGATAATTTCATCTACTATTTCTTCTCGTTTTAGCAGAAAATATGCTTTCCGAGTTTTTACAAGACATCTAGCAGATTCCACCAAGTCTCTTTTGTCGTCAATTCTGTCCAGACATGCAGCTAATGCCTTTTTCTCATCTACAAAGTTTGTTTTGAGAGTATGTCTATATGTAATTTTCTTTACTTTTGCCTAGTTTGCTATACAAATCTTTGCCCAACTGACCGAGCAGTGCTTTAATTGCAGCAGAATACCAGTTGACATGCAAATTTTTCACTTTCTCATAATTTTTATTGTTTACACGAACTTTGTCAAACCGCTGAATGCCGATTGGAATGCCTTTGCTGGTGATGGCTGCTAAATTTTGTTGTTATGGGTAAAATCATGAGTACGTTTATGGATAAATCCCCTGTAAGTTATAACTAATTCCTTATACCTACAGGTAGTTTTAATAAGCTAAAATGGTAAGGAGCGTGTTAGAAATACACCCTTTTTCCCTAAGCTACACTCGAACTGTATAAATAATATTTTGAAATTTTCTGTTTTAAATTTTACAACTCCAAAGGTGAAATCAGAGTTCACTAATACAAGTGTGTCAAGAAATTTTAGCTTTTTGAAATGGCCATAACTTTTATCCAGAGCGATTTTGAAATTCTGTTTTCGCCAATCGATTTTTCTCGCCAACAACATTTTTCGCGTGCACAATGTCAAAAACACGATTTTCGCTTGGTCCCCATTGTGGTTTTGATCCTGGTCTGTGGATGGCCCATGGATGTGCAAAGCCCAAGCCACACGGGGGACCAACCAAAAACCGTGTTTTTAACATTAAACAGCAAAAAATATTTTGGGTGAGAAAAATCAATATGTTAAAACAGATTTTAAAAAGTCGCTGTAGAAAAAAGAGGGCAATTTTAAAAAGCTGAAGTTTCTTGACACACCTGTATAATGTCAGCAAAAAAAATTTAAGTTTGTTTTGTACTTTATAACCTTAAATTTGGCGAATGTTGCGGTAAACTTTGTATCCAATGATATGAGGAAACTTCTCAAAAACTACAATACCGTATGTCCTCTAATTAGCGACCCCCCCCCCTGATTTAAAATCGTGTTTTTTACATAGTGTTTTTGATCATCTCTCTCAGGCAAGTTACCAATCATCTCATAGCTCATCTTTCTAGCTACAAAATGAGTGGTAACTTACCTCAGAGAAGCAATCAAAAAGTTCATCAAAAATGCCAAGAACACGATTTTGAATTAAGGGGGTGGTGGTGTTTGGGCTAATTAGAGGAAATACGGCAGTTACTTTTCATCTGAATTTTATTCAAGCCAATATAAAAAGCCCTAAAACGCCCAATTTTAAAACTCCAACTTCTTTCTTACCTTGTGTTCCCAAAAAAATAAACAGTGCACTCAGGAAGAGAAAACTTCTGTATAATTTACCGCGAAGAACATAAGAGTTAATCATGTCACATACATAGTTGGCTACCTCATTAAATTTTTTTAAATAAAAAAATTAAAAAAACACAATTCAAGATTGCAGACAGTGATGTGATAAACATGAAATGGGAGACCCCAGGTTAACGATCTTTTTTTACAACTTCGTGCATTTGAAAAAAGGGAGTGCGTTTTTATCTTAATAAAGTGCTTAACAAGAACAACAGTCAAAAAAGAGTACTCCACAAGATGGTCATTAAACTTTTATTTCTTCCTGCTAACTAACAAAAACTTATTCCGAATCAAGAATAGGCAACTCACCAATAAGAAGAAAATATAAATTTCATAATGGCTGTAACTGAAAGGAGCCCTCAAAACTTATATTTTCAACCTTAAATTTACTTTTTTCTTTATTTTATATCGGCATTTTTCTTTAGATTTTTGCTGTGATTTGCAAAAAAAATTTGCATAATCGTATAGCCCTGCTGAATGATATGATTTAATGATCTGAATTGATTTTGCTAAATGTAGAGATCAAGAGGTTTCAAAAAACCGTAAAAAAACCCTAGATCTCGTTTTAAAACCTCTTGATCTCTGCATTTTGCAAATTATCTAGCAAAGTTAGATAGCACATTAGAAAGCCAAGATCCAGGGCTATGCGATTATGCAAAAAATTTTTGAAAATCACGACAAAAATTTAAATAAAAATGGCAATATAAGAATTTGAGGGTGAAAAAAAGTAAATTTGAGGTTGAAAATCAGACTTTGATGATCAAACGCAATTCAATTTCAGCAATTTTTACAATCTCACATTTGTTTTTTTTTAACTTTATATGAACCAAATCAATAAAAGCGCATAAATGACAATGAAACTGATGGATTGCTGTTTTTCACGAACTCCAACCTCTACACCATAACCATTTGGTGGTTGAGCGATCGATGACGCTGAATAGCATCATAATTTTCCCATCCGTCTGGTTGAACACCCACCACCTACTATTGATCTTCCCAACAAAAACCATAACCAACATTCCGGTCTTATGTCCCCCAATAAAATTTAAATAATGCTTTAGATGGATTATTACGTATTTTCGGTTCAGCCAGTCATATTGCAGGCAGTCTTCAAACTCAGGATTTAAATACTAATCTTTCCCCGAATTTTGTTTTATGTTTGTTCTTATTTTTATTATTTCCGCTATAAAAAGATCCAAACAGTTGACATCAATCAAAAATGGAGTCGAACAGCTCTGCTAAGTCATTGGAAGGTCAATTGCAAAGTGGGGGCAAAGAACCAAAGTATTTGATAGAGAACGCCAACAGACTGGTGCCATGGAGGGACTTCTCCACCGAAATCCGTGCCAATCTGGACACCAGGAACTTGGCCTCCAAATGCTGTGTGTTGCTTGATATTCAAGATTTGGACCTAAGGGCAATAGTGCACAAGATTGTAGATGCCTTCAACCAGCAAATGGATCTGGCTGAAACACTCCTGTTGAAAACCAAAGCTGGAGCAGAAAAAGGGGTTAGAATTAGCTATGCCAAAGTCAGTGAACAAATATTCAACGCTAGTGCGTCTGGAGATATTGGTGAGATTGCAGTATTTCTCGGATAGCAAAGTAGACCTA
Organism: Ditylenchus weischeri; assembly: GCA_029231635.1. Classification (NCBI taxonomy): domain Eukaryota; kingdom Metazoa; phylum Nematoda; class Chromadorea; order Rhabditida; family Anguinidae; genus Ditylenchus; species Ditylenchus weischeri. Next base: position 15,338 of record JAMRYI010000428.1, on the reverse strand, counting down.
TAGGGTTTTTTTAGGGCCCAATTTAAAATATCGTCTGCAAAATCTGATCTGTGATGAGATGGGTTTGCTGGAAGACCAGTCATGGTTTGTCTTGTAGTAAGTTTTATTTAGCACTTTTATAAAGATTATAAAATTATTATTTATTCCACGTTCGATTAGGTAAAACAATCTGCTATTTTCTTCATTTTTATTCTACGAGGTTTTCGAGTTCTGACTCAATAAAGTAGTCGGGCGCTTAAAGTGGCCAAAAAAATTTCAACCTTATTACTCAAGTTTTAAAAAGCTGTTTTTAATTCAAAAATTTTGGACTCGCTTTCAATCCAACTGCATCAAAATCTTTTAAAAAATTGGTATTTTTATAACGATAATATGCAATCGAAATAATGCTGCTTTTTATAGCTGTTCGCTGGATGATATTTCAAAAAACCGGGTAGCTTTTGTTCGCCTTCAGCATAGAACCAATTTCGGGCCTGGTCTAGGCGATGTTCAGTTCATTGTACTAGTTATAGCAGCTGTTCAACAGGTAAAACTTGATATAATATAACGGAAACCAAAATGCATTCAGAAAGAGATCAAGTCAGCGTTTGAAACTTCTCGCACTTTCGTCACCCTCTTTTCCTGTCCTCAACTTAGACTACAGCTAGCTCAAACAGCCAACAAGGTCCAGTTTTGTGCAGCCATCGAGCAGTCTGCTGTGAACCTCACACAATGTACCAAACATTCAACAAAGAATGGACCTGAAAAAGGGGACTTGGGCAGTAGTGTAGAGGGTGACAGCAAGGGTTGGCGACCAGGAATGGCCATTTTGGAAGATCTGAAGAGAAGGTGGCCCCATTACAAAGCAGACTATTGGGATGGGCTGTGTGATGCTAGAGCTATTCAAAAGACCATCAGCTCAGCTGTGTTTCTCTTTTTCGCTATATTGTTGACAGCCATAGCTTTGGGGGTACTCAATGAGTCAAATACACACGGAAAAATCAGTAATATTTATGCGTGGCATGGTTGTTAAATGTTGCTGATGTTTAGAAGTGGAAGAGGCTATCCTGGGCCAATGGATTGGAGGCTTGTTCTTCGGCTTTTTTGGTGGACAACTCTTTTTGGTCATGCTGACCTCTCCACCTATGAGCATATACATACAAGGTAAAATGAAGACTTATTCACCTTTCTGAAGTTTCGTGTGGAAATTTCCTGGGGTAGTAGAAATAAGCTTTACCTTTACCTCTACCTTTATCTTCAGCTTTTACCCTTACCTAGGGGTGAAGCTAGAGGTGAAAGTAAAACTTATTGCTAAGGGTAAAGGTAAAAGGTAATGATAGAGGTAGAGGCGAGACTTGTTTCTAAGAAAACTGAAGGTTAAGGTAAGGGTAAAAGTAATTTTGTTTCTAAAGCTGAAGGTAAAGGTAGCGGTAGAAGGTGTTGCGTCTTCGACGTCTACAAAATTCTTCACTTTCCCATTCTGGGGTTTGGTGGCCTATTGGTTAAGTCAATTCCCTGCGGATCCAAAGGAAGTGGGATCAAATATCCCCTACATTAGGGGAGCCTTTTTCCAATTCACGATCTGGTGGCCGGGGCCACTCGCGACAAAGGTAAGGGTAAAAAAGCTTATTTCTACCGCCACTGGTCGCTCTCCCTGCAACGTACCCTCTTAGATAAACCTTAGGAGTACGTTATAGAGAGAGTACGTTATGGGCAATTCTCTGTATAAAGTACGTCCTAGGGACTGACTTTTAGTTTTATACACTGATATTTCAAGTTCTCATAAAAACCCTATGCAAACTTACCCCTTGTTCACAGTCCTCGTTCGAGGGCGCGAGGAGTGTGAGCAACATTGACCTCAACTAACCACTGTGAGCAAAGCATTACTTACCCAACCATTTTAGTGATGGAAGAAGTTAGTGTGCTGACTGGCTACAACTTCTACCACATGTACGCTGCCATAGGTAATTAATTGCCTCAGTCATACGATTTTCTGCCCGTAAACAAATAAAGAAAATGTTGAAACACAGGCATTTGGTGTTCCATCTACCTGGCTCTGTTTGCCTTTTTTGAGCTCGCCTGGCTCATGAAATTTGCTAAGAGATCTCTAGTAGAACTGTTTGGCTGTTTCATATCCACAGCGCTGACCCTCAAAGCCATACAGGCATCTGTAGAGATGTTTAGAAGGTATGATCCAGACTGCCCAAACCTATTCTACAACAATGGTTCACTGATAAGAATTGAGCCTCCACCTCCACCACACAAAACTGGTATCTTAGCATTAGCCTGATTTTCTGCCCTAATTTTCCATTTTTTGCAGACCCTCTGAATTGTGAGCGCTCTGTTGGTTTACTATTCTTGCTGCTAATGCTGGGCACAGTGTGGATCAGTCTATCCCTCTACAGTTTCCGGTCTACCCCTTATTTGACCAAGAAAAAGAGGGAGTTTCTCTCGGACTATGCCCTTCCAATAGCTATTGTGCTCATGACTGTGCTCGCTAATTTGGCTTTTAGTGATATTCCTAGTAGGTTCATAACTGTCTTATGGGCGAGCTGTTCCAAAAAAATTTTAAAGTCAGTTATTGATTCTGAAAATTCCGGTTAAACTTTGGAACATACCCACTTTATCACAACTATTTCAGAAGAAGTGTTCACCCCTGGAGACCGCCCACCTCTTCCACCACTTATCAATGGGACATTTGCCACTCCTCCTCCATTCCTATATTTTCCCAATGGAAGCATAGATGTATCAGCACCAGCCCCTCCCCCTCCTCAGCCGCCTAGAACCACAACTTCAATTATCGCTTTCTGGAAAATGCCAGTATTAGGTCATCTAATGTGCATGATCTTGGGTTTCCCTCTGGCTTTGCTCTTCTTCATGGACCAGCTAATTGTAACTAATACGGTGGACAACCTGCAAAACAAGTCAGTTTTTTCTGATCAGAAAATGCAAAATAAACTAGTGTTTAGCTTGAAAAAAGGAGAAGCACCCAACTGGGATCTGGTAGTGGTTTCTCTGATTAATGTATTCTTGTCAGTGTTCGGGTTGTTGTGGATGCACGGGGCTTTGCCTCAAGCATATCTTCACCTAAAATCTCAAGCTGATGTGGAGGACAGACTGGTAGATGGCAGAATACAGGAAGTGTACGTTTTTTAACATAACTATTGTCCAAAAAACAATTGTTGTTATTTCTGAGGTGGCAACTAAAAATGGTAATACTTTTTGTGGAAAAGGGATTTCTCGCATCAGAATCCAGCCAGCGAACACCAACATTCAAAAAAAATTGCTGGTCGTTTTTTTTACGGTATCGCGCACGGAATTTAAAAGTTTTGGGATGATTTCCGAAATTTTGAGTGTTCAAGCACAATATACTCTCGATAAACCGGCACCGCTGGGGAAATGCTAGGGTGCCGGTTTAACGAGGGTAAGCTTTGTCGAATTTCTTAGTCGTCCATAAAAATCAGGCCTTTTTACAGTGCCGGTTTATCGAGAGTAGACTGTAAAATTAATAGGGCTTGTTAGCAATTATCGAACTGAAAAACAGCTTGGAAAAATTAGAAAATGAGGGGCTAGTAATAGAAAGTGGTTGGATTATTCGAAGAAATTCAGCATCCCATAAATTTCCCTTATCATTTACAGGGGCTCTCCCTTGTTCTAGCCTAAATGGTTATAGCCAAAAATCCTTATAGCCAAAACGGTTGAAGCTCTATTTTTTTGTGGTAGTAACAAAATAAATCTATATATAATTAACTGATTATTTAAATAACAGTCAAAGCCAGAACAATTTTTTTAAAGCAAGTGAACATCTAGCTACCATAAAAAATAGGAGATATAACCGTTCTGGCTATGAAGATTTTCGGCTAAAACAATTTAGGCTAGAACAACGGAGAGCCTTTGCAGGATAGTGAAGAACCGAGAGTCGAGAGTGGCTATACTTTTAGCTCATGCCATGATGATTCCTACTTATTTGTTTCTGTTGCCTTATTTGAAACTGTTTCCCACCGCCATTTTTCACGGACTCTTCTTGTATTTGGCCTACACTTCTGCAATGGGCAATGAGTTTTGCCAGAGGTTACTTCTCTTGTTCACTGAACAGGTCAGCTTTGCAAAATGTATATTTGCTATCAAAAATGAGTGTGTTCTAGGGATCCTACCCTCCTTGCCACTACAACAGACAAGTGCCACAGAAGACTGTACATCTTTTCACCATAATAGAGTTGTTGCAATTAGTGGTGTTACTTTTGGTCGGTTTTGCACCCTGGTCTATTATACAGCTCACCTTTCCTATAGTCATATTTGTGTTTATTCCATTTAGGTGAGCAAATATCGGAACTTTAAAAAAGTTTATTGTATCAAACATTTTAGGACTTGGATATTGCCTAGACTCATTGATGCGAAATATCTAGATGTTCTAGATGGTACTTATTGAGCCTGTCCTATATTGTACAAAAACAGAATTTATTGAAAATAATTAAAACAAACATGAAAGAATAATGCTGATCTAGCAAAACAATCTTTTCAAGCCATTTAAAACAATCTTTTCAAGCCATTTAAAAGAGAAGTTTTGTAATTTTGTTCTTTGGTCGGACCTCTCGGAAGATGGGAAATTGAGTCTTTGGGCTCAAACGAAAACCTACGATGTGCTGAGTACGATAGCGTCAAATTTAGCCACATTTTCTTGGAATTTCGCCGAGATGTGGCCTCCCGAAGTTTGGAACTCAGAAAAACCAGTACATTGCTTAAAACAGTTCATACTTAGTGAAAATCTGATGACGTACAGTCGTTTAAATGCTTATTCGACGCAAAATGAGTTGCTCTTTCTAATGAGTACAGAACTTTTATAGTCTGTTGTGAATTTTATTGAAAAAAATGTGTTTTTTTTAAATCAGCATTTTCTGAACACCGATTTTCGGCGAAAAAACCACCATAAAAACCGGGAATCGGCTTGCTCCATCCTAATTTTTAGTAGATCAGAAAGAAAATTACATAAGGCACTTTTCTAGCAAAAAATTTCCGAAAAAAATTTGGGGGAGGTAAGAAGAAAAAGGCTTTTTAAGTTTGCTAGTCGTCCTAACTCTTTCTCAGTATTTGACGTAAAAAATTTTCTTTGATTTTTTATGCCAGCCAGATGGATATCCACCTGACCTGAGGGTTACCTACCTGAAGTATTTGGGTCCAGTTGGTCTTAACAAACCAAATTTTTACCATAAATTTTTGGGTTAGGGAAATTGTTTTTTTATTTAGACTAACTTTTGATTTTTTACACTATTCAGGTGGTGTCCACCTACCCGACAGGTACCCACTCCGGGTTTTGAGAGTTCGGTAGGGAAAATCGCAATTTCGGTTTCAAAAAATACGATTTCCTACACGATTTTATGTTAGAAAAGAAAATGGTTTGTTTTTGATTTTAACTAACTTTTTATTTTTCAGGGCACTTCGGTGTATATCCACATACCCGAAGGTACCCATTCTAGGTTTTGGGGTCGGGGTGGGTAAAATTGTGAATTCGGTCTTATCGAACACGGTTTGCCATACGATTTTACGTACGATAGTGATATTTAAATTAAAAATTGGGCAAATTTTTGAAATTTATGCGAAATTGCACAGTCAAAAGACATGAACGGGGTGAGTAAAGCCGCATCCCCAATGAGCAATCCGAACTTGCACTCCAAACCCTCACTCTCCATTGGGACACCAAAATTCCAAACCCTGACTCCTCACTCAGATCCGCACCCTACTCCGAACCCTTACCTCTCCCCGATAGCTGAGCGAGGGTTTGGAAGAGTGAGGATTCGAGGGTTCGCATTTTGAGCACTTCCTCACTCTCCAGGCCCTCACTCTGATCCCTCGGTCTCAAGAAAAAAACATTTTCCATTTTTTCGCACGAATTATGCTTAATTTTAACGGCTGATCATTGTTTTGTGTGAATATGAAGCATGAATTATGAAACTTTCATTACAATTCTTTCTCGTCCTGCTTCTGACGCTCAGAAAGTACCGGAACTACCTGGAAGATATTGAGATCACCTGTAGAGTAACTAATCCACCTGGATTGCACCCAATTCACCTGGAGGGTACCCAATTTATTTATGGTTTAATGAAACCATCTGGAGGTTATTTAACCCTTCGAAAAGGTGATCCAATCTACCTCAGAGCTACTGAAGGGTACCTAAACCATCCACAAGGTATCCGACCCACCTAAAGAGCGTGTTTCTAAATTCAGAAGGTCGTAGAGGTCCTTTAACCATCTGGAGGGTATTTAATTACATGGAGTGTATCCAATCCACCTGGACCGTACTCAATTATACCCGATCCACCTGGTGAGTACTAAAATTACCTGAAATGTACAGGATGTATAAAAAAAATTGACCACTCTCAAACTTTTCAATTTTGTATCATTATTTTGTGAGTAATTATATCTACAACTTTTTACGACTGCTTTTGCAACAATTTTAGAAAATCGTCTTTTCAAAAAAAGAGAACTTCAAGCGACTTTCGTCTGACGTTGTGTCGCATTATAAAGTTGGTTTTTTTGTTATTATTATGGGGTTGCTTCATTTACCTTTCTTTCAGGTTTCATATTCTGCAGGACAGCACTATTTTTTCACTATTGTTTGTCAGTTGACCAGTGATATTTTACAGGATGCTTCACCACTACTTACTGCTCGAAGAATGAACACCTGGCTGAGAAGATATCTGCTGGGTCCAAGAAGGCTGAGTGCGTGTGTTGAAGCAGAAGGATAGAATTTTGAATAATATCTCTTTTGTGTGTTATTTTTTGTTTGTTGATAGTGAATGAAGGTATGCTAAAGTCGTAGGCAGGGGTGTGCACTGGTCGTAGGTAATTGTGGGCAGAATCCTAAGTGAATTTGGAGATTTCTGATGGATGGGGCCCGAAAATTCGGAAATCGACCGGGTAAAAACCTGGCTACGCAAAATTTTTTTAGGTGGTTAAGTTTTTTTTGATACACCCTGTACCTAAACCACAAGGCAAAAAGACACGAACAAATTTTCATTCACCAATAGGTTATTTTCAGTAACCAAAACTTAAATACTTTAAGTAAGCACCCACGTAAGCACCCACAAGGTATTCGACCCGAAATTTTGGGGAGTTTGCCAAATTTGCCACGTTTTGTGGCCACTAAAGCCACGAAATGTAACCAAGGGTTGAAGATTGAGGAAAATTAGGTGTGCATCCAAGGACAATAGCATAACAAGCAACCACGGTAATGACTATATATGAAGCTCTACACCAACCACCCTCCGCCACTGCGCCATTCATCCTTCCTTAAAAATCGCTCAGAACCCACTGCGGATTGGCCACAAGCCAAAAAGAACTGGTTTTTGGGGGGTTTTTTAAAGAAGGTAAACTTTTGGCTGAAAATTGAAGAATTGAAGGAAATTGAGAATTTCAGTCCGATGGGCTTAATCGCTCAGAATTCCATACTAATCAATTCTAAACCACCCCAAACTACGCCAAATTACACGATTCTGAGCGATTAAGGCCATCGGAATGGGATTCTGAACCGCTCAATCGCTTTTTTGCCAAAAGTTCACTCCCCGCCTCCCTCAGCCCAAGTAAACCCCGAAAAACCAGTTATTTTTGGCATTTGGCCACCCTGGAGTGGGTTCTGAAAGTTGACATGTTGACGAATCGACATATGGACCAATTGAGCATGAACAACCTAGTGCCTTGTGACCTAGTGTCGAATAAATACGATAAGCAAGATGCAAAAGTTAATAGTGCCATAATTTCAGGGATTTGAAGTTATAATTGTTCGAGAAATGCTTTGCGTGTGAATTTGTCTTGCAACTTTGTCCTGCAATTCTCTATAAGGGACGGGTCAGGGTTCGAAATAGTGAGGATTTGAGTGAGGATTCAGGGTTTGGATCCGTTTTTCATTGGAGACAGGTGAGGGTTCGGAGCGAGGGTGCGGATTTTAGTGAGGGTTTGAGTAGTACATGATGCGTATTCCACCCACCAAAGAATGCCGCCTTTTTGCCCCATACCTATTGGCAACTTTCAAAGCGACGCCCTAAACCTATGAGGCACTTTTGATCTGGAGTGGAGCGGGCAAAGCACCTCAAAATCAAAAACTACCTACAGTGCCCCACCAGACAATACAATTGAATAGATCCATACGATTAGACCCCAGTCAATCAACTGGACTGATCCAACCAGCCAGACAATCCAACTGGACAGATCAATACACTTGGACTGATCCATTCAACTGGACCGATTCAACCACCGAACCAATACAATTGAATAGATCCCACGATTAGACTAGTCAATCAACTGGACTGATCCAACCAGCCGAACCAATCCAACTGGACAGATCAATACACTTGGACTGATCCATTCAACTGGACCGATTCAACCACCGAACCAATACAATTGAATAGATCCATACAATTGGACTGATCAATCAACTGGACTGATCAATTAGCCGAACCAATCCAACTGGACCGATCAATACACTTGGACTGATCATTCAACTGGACCGATTCAACCACCGAACCAATACAATTGAATAGATCCATACGATTAGACTGATCCAATCAACTGGACTGATCCAACCAGCCGAACCAATCCAACTGGACAGATCAATACACTTGGACTGATCCATTCAACTGGACCAATTCAACCACCGAACCAGTACAATTGAATAGATCCATACGATTAGACTGATCCAATCAACTGGACTGATCCAACCAGCCGAACCAATCCAACTGAGGACAGATCAATACATGGACTGATCATTCAACTGGACCGATTCAACCAAGAACCAATACAATTGAATAGATCAATACAATTGGACTGTCAATCAACTGGACCTGATCAACCAGCGAACCAATCCAACTGGACAGATCAATACTTGGACTGATCCATTCCAGCTGGACCGATTCAACCACCAGAACCAATACAATTGAATGATCCATACGATTAGACTGATCAATCAACTGGGCTGATCCAACCAGCCAGACCAATCCAACTGGACAGATCAATACACTTGGACTGATCCGTTCAACTGGACCGATTCAACCACCGAACCAATACAATTGGTCGATCCATACGTTAGACTGATCCAATCAACTGGACTGATCCAACCAGCCGAACCAATCCAACTGGACAGATCAATACACTTGGACTGATCCATTCAACTGGACCGATTCAACCACCGAACCAATACAATTGAATAGATCCATACAATTGGACTGATCCATTCAACTGGACTGATCCGACAGTAGCTGAAATAATAATAAAAAAACACTTTTTGGGGCGCAGAGCAAACAGGCGCTCGTTTTACTATTTTTTATAGATTTTTTCTTATTGACTAATTATTTTCCTCGGATTTTCGGTGCACATTGAAATAAAAGATGTTATTGCAAAATTTCTCGATAAATGACGTTTTTTATTTTATTATCTCGGTTGTCATTGTTTAGTTTCACGATAACACTATGGAATGATTTCACTCTTGATAATGCCACATAGAATTGGCCATGATTAAAGCAGGGTGATCTCAAGTCAATTCCAATAAAATCAAAGGTTTGGCCCTGAGATTTGTTTATCGTCATGGCGAATGCAAGCTTGACTGGGAATTGATGTCGCCTTAAACTAAATTGGTAGACTCCTTCACAGAATATTGTTATGCGTGGAATAAATACAACTTTGCCCGCCTTGTCTCCAGTTAGTATTTTGCATTCAAGTAAATTTTTTTGCATTGACAATACCATTAGTCTAGTTACATTGCACAATCCTTCGCTTATATTGAGATTTCGAATTAGCATTACAATTGCATTTATGGCCAGCTTTAACGAATGTGGTGGTAGATCTGGTGGATTTAGCGATGCAAGATACTCCGACATGTGCAAATTTTCATCCAACGTTGTGCGTGCTGCTTCTGCTGTATCTATACTTGTGTATTCTCTAGGGTTATATGTTTATATTATTTATTTAGGCTCACTCGACTACACTTCGTATGCACCGCCGACATTTGGTCTGATCGAGGAGGAAAGCATTCTTATCTTGGCATCACCGCGCATTTTATCGATGGAAGCAATGGTATGGTGAGTGGTTATTTTATTTTTATTTTTTCCTTATTCAATTTTTCAGGTCCGTCTCTTTCTAGGCCTTGGAGAGCTTATCAGATCACATGCATAGCATGGTATGTTTTATTTTATTTTGTCTAATTTTATTTTATTTTTTTTAATTAAGCTTCCGCCGGAAAAAGAAGACTCTCAATCGCCTATTTCTCCACTTCCAGTCTTTTCGGTAAAAAGCAGTCTCGGTGATCTCATGAATCGACTCGAGCAGAGGAACGCGATCAATCCTGTGGAGAGCTCTTGTTCAAAGCGAATCAAGGAATGCTTGGAATATGTGAGGTCGTGCAATACTGAAGTGGATTCGGCACAGTTTTGGATGGCTATGATTCAAAGTGTAGTTCTCCCTTTTTATTTTGTTACTTGTAAATTTTTGATTTTTTTCAGCAATGGAAAGACATCGCAAACTTAGCACTTGAACACTTCGGAATCCCAGCAATTTCGGCGCCAATTGAGAGGGTCTATGCAGGGATGGCAACTAATTACAAACGTGCAAGCACTACTTTCACTCACCTCAATAACCAACTCATGATATCCCTTAATAATGACTCTTTGTTTTACTGTTTTGCTTGATTATTGGTTGGTAGGTTGAAATAAACAAAGATTTTGGATCATCTCAAGTATCATATCAAACTCATCTGATAACAAAAAAACGTGTGACACCACGTGATATCAGGCGTTATCATATCAAATCACTGTCATATCACGCAAAAAATTCTTGATCCATATCAATATCATATCAGCGAAAAATTCAGGGACCTCATCATATCAGATGAGAATTTTGATGGCCTTATCATATCATTAACATATCAGGCGGGAAATTAATGTTTCCCTCTCACTATCATATCATACCAAATCCCAAAAATTGTTATCAGGGAACCTCTAAGTTCTACACATCCTAGCGCATCTTTTGCGCTATCATACATTGAATTTGCAAAGCAATATCGCTCTTTTCACAACAATTTCAGGCATCCCAACCCGGGTTTTTTTCGAAAAAATCCCGAAATTTCGAAAATTTTCAGAAAAACGGTTTTTTTCTAGGGCTGATCGTTCGCCTATGTGCAGCTATGCGGCTGCGGCTATTTTTAGAAAACCAGATGCGGTTGCGGCTATTATCACAAATGAAGTGCGGCTAGCCGCGCGACTATGCGGCTATTAATCCTCATCTACAAAATGGTTAGGAACACATTTCCAATCCATCACAAACCTTTTATAAGCACTTTATTTGAACATATTTCGTATTCGACAACAAACAACATCAACAGGAGAAATTGATAAGAGGCAAGGCTTCATGAAGGAATATCAGCTTTTCGGCATTCTCCGGAGATAGACTGCTTCTTTTGTAGTCGTAGACGTCCCGAGCCAGAGAGAATATTTGCTCGCTTGCGACATGTTGTGTTGTTGAGCAGCAAGGAATTGATAGCAGAGAGAGAGAGAGCGCGGAGAGTGGAATAAGACGGAGAGTGGACACTTGTAGCCGATGCAGTGAGATAACGATGAGCCAAGCGCGAAAGCAATGGAAATGTCTTCTGGTTCACCTGAATAAATCACTTAAATCATTATAAATTTTACCCCAAACAATGTTACCTTCCAAAACTCCTCGCTCTTCCACAATCGAAAACGGTTGGTTGGTGCAAGCAACAAAGTGCATTATCTTCTTGTCCAACAACGAAAGTTCTCCAGAAAACAATAGTATATGATGAGCAGTTGGATAAATAAGAGAATAGAGAAAAATACCTGAAGCTTTGGTAACAAATCTTTCCATCGACGTCTTCAATTGCTCGGTTCCGGATGCTTGCTTCTTTTTCAGCTCTTCCAATTGCTTGCCGTAGTCTGGATGGGCTCCTAGATGCTGCTTGACATGAGTTGTGCTTCGACCAACCATCTTGATTTGCTTTGGAGGATTGCAGGCATTGCATTGAGTTTCCGTTGGAGAGATTTTTGTGAACAGCGGACGATCTTCTTCACCAGCAAGCTTGATATCCCATAGCAGACTCATTTTGTCACTAAAACAATAGAATAAGACAAGCTTTTCCGACAACTAACAATGAGGAAAACGAAAATAAACATTCAAAAGACAGTGAAATAAGCGTAATTCTGAAGTTTTCAACGTGCGGCTAAAGACAAATTGCGGCTACGGCTTGCGGCTATTTCAAGAATGTTGCTGCGGCTATGCGGCTGCGGCAATTTTTCCAAAATTGGCGCGGCTAGCCGCAAGGCGGCTATGGCTAGCCGCTAGCCGCGATCAGCCCTAGTTTTTTCTCAAAATTTTCAACATCAAAATTAAAATTTAAAAATTTTATCTTGTTCTACGTTTTCTCGTGCATCTTTTAAGTACAACTGTGACAGAATTACAAAAATATTTCTTCACCCTCAGCCCCTTAGGAGAAATTCTTCAAAACTCCGAAATTTCGGAAAATTTTAAATTTCAAACATTAAGGCTAACTTTTGATAAAATTCGAATTTTTCAATTCTGATACGTGCAATCGATTTTTTGGACCCACTTTTCATGAGCAAGTCTTGGTTTTTCAAATTTCGACTAAAAACAGGCACTTTTTAACTAAAATTTTCGGCCACCCTCCGAAAAACCCCCAAGAACCCGGATTTTCGGCTCTGAGTTGGAGGTGGTCCGCGGCAGATCTCTTAGTAGACAAATACCGTTGCTGAGAGCATTTTTCGTAAAAGCAAGAAAAAACTTAACAATAAGAAAAGCTCTAAGCAAGGCTTTAAAGTTGCCTGCAGAGACTCGTTGGCTCTCTAACAGCATAATGACTAGTGCTTTTGACCGCAATCTTGGTGATGTGCAAGAAAAAGTGCAGCTGTTAGCACCTGAGTTACAGAGCGACTTGGATGAACTGTTATTACATAGAAATTCATACACGGTTTTTTCTGATTTCATGAAAATGTTTGAAACTGTAGTGATAGATTTGCAGGTAATCACAGATTCGAAAGTGATCAATATTAGTAGTAGATTTTACAGGATGACCTAAGTGTGACAGTTTCAATTATCATACCTCGAATTGCAAATTTGAAAAGAAACTGAAAGCTTCTGCCGCAGGCCACTCCACCTTGAAGGGGTGCTTAGGAATGGCAGCTCTAGAGGCTTTAAATATGAAAATTTCTGGTATGGACGCTACCATACCACTTGCTGCTTCTTATTTAGACCCATTCGTTAAACCTCAGCTAATCCATGTAGAAAAGAGTGGAGTTTCACAAAAGTAATTTATTATACATACTTTTTTTTAGCAAAAATTATAGGCTTCTGAAAACGTAAGAAGACTGGCACAAAAGTATACTGACCAATGCTCAAACGTAAATGGACCGAGAGAATGTGACTTTCAAGTTATGCAAGAAGACCCTTTCATGCAAGAGTTAACTCTTTATTCATCCCTTTACAGTGTCAATCAGAAAGTTCTTCGATTTTGGAATGATAACCAAAAAGTTTACTTCTATCAAAATAGTTGCCCTGTATAAAGTTATTATTTAGAACTTTCCAACCTTATCTCAGCTAGCCAGAGAAATAATGTCCATGCCGGCATCTAGCGCTCCTAGTGACTATTGCAACAGATCTACGAAACAAGCTATCGGCTAACAAAACATCATCATTAATCACTTTACGGTCACTCATTAAAAACAACTTTTTTGTAACTTCCTTATCTGCTAATTTCACTCAATAAAATCAGCATTGAAATCGAGCACATTTAAAAAAACCGTGTTCTTAAAAGGAATCGCACCTAATTAAAAGAATGTTCCTCACAAAGGGTCAATGTAAAATAGGTATGTGCCTAAAATAGGCACATTCCACCGTGTAATCATATAGGCACACTTAGGCACAAATAGGAACAAATAGGTACATTTGTGTACCTATTTGTGACTATTTTTAACCACCTAGGATACAAATGGCCATCCCTGTCGTGGATTAGCCTAAAGAAAAAATAAATAATTAATTAATTTTGTTCAAAATAGTTAATAATTAATTAAAAATAATTAATTTTGTTCAAATAGTTTTGTTCAAACCAACCAAATGCTGGCCAGGGGTATGTTGTAGAGAGGGTCGACTGTATACCCCTTTAGACTCAAGGTCATGTTTGTTTGGTCAAGTTTGTCTTGACCTTGAGTTTCGAAAACACTGGAATTTGCGAGGTGAGATTGCGAGAAAAATCGTCATTTTTTTCGCACGCACTCCAACACTAATATTAGATTTTTTAAATAGCGAGTCGTTAGAGCAAGTCGAATGTGCAGTTAGTCATTGTTTCTAGTCATATTCAGTAGGGGGCTGTGCGAACCCACTTCGACTTTCCATTTTCGCCGCGTCCTAAGGAAATATTTTAACTTCCGTTTCATTTTTAGTCCACAAGAAGACATGGCAACTCAAAATTCAATAAGAGAATCTGCGGAAGCTAGTGAAAATTCCACCAAAAATGTTGTGGTGTCTGCGTTAAAGTCAACTGCTGTTTCCGCTTGTGTTGCTGGACATTTCCGTTCTTCCAAAAAACTTGATTTGCTTGTGGGTCGTTCAACAAGAATGGAGCTCTATACGGTAGAAGAAGATGTCTTGAAAGCTGTGCGAGAAATACCATTGTTCAGTCGCTTAGCTCTGCTCGTAACTTTTCGACTTCCTAAAGAGGTTTGTTTCTTGAGTTTTTGTAAAACTTTGACTATAATAATTTTAGACTCTCGACACTATCTTGGTGGTTACCGCAATGTCCAATGAGTTCCATTTGGCTGTACTTGCTTTCAATTCTAATGGAGATGTTCAAACAAGGGTATCAGCTCAAGTTACTGAGAAGTGTGGACGAAGAGTAGGAGTACTGGGTTGTGTTCATTCATCTGGGGTAGAATTTTTTCCCCTTACCACGCATAGCTAACTTGGAAATATTCAGCTGATTGCGCTTCATTTGTATGAAGGAAGAATCAAAATTATTCAATGGCAGCCAGGCAAAGCAGATCTCAAATCTTTCAATGTGTCTTGTCGGGCGGAGAGAATCACCGACCTGACTTTTTTTGAGGGAACAAGTAATTGAATATACGTTGGCAAGATTAGTGCTACCTTTACTATTTTAGGAAATCTTTCAATTGCATTTACTGAGGAATGTGGCCACCAACTAAACATTGAAAGCATCGATTTGCAAAATGAGCAGCTGTTTGCACTGGGGATTCAAAGAGGTTTTTATAGTTATTAGTTCGGTTGTCAAGCATATGTTCTTTTTTAGAGCTGGCAGACTCTGAAACCACTGTTCTAATTCCTGTCCCATTGCCATT